>JAZHYW010035051.1:0-38930 GCA_037355805.1 Ixodes ricinus | reverse complement strand
AAACGAATTTCGTGGCAAATTGTATTTATTTATTCAAACGCTGTCCGCGTGACAATATAGGTTGCGTTATCACTGTGGGTAATGCTGTCACGGTTTTAACAAAACAAAATAGCAAAAACTTGTTTAGGTTTTACCAAGTACACAAAGTTTACAAAGACCCATGATTGGTGTAGAAAATTTCGCGCAAACGTCTCCTAGAGAAAAATAAAATCTTAATCAAGGTTGTGCAGAGTTCAGCAGCATAGTTTCGGCGTATTTAATGCGTCGAACGTTTAAAGTTCGACGCATAAATTGCAACCGTCCACCGCATATATCAAAGCGATTCCAACTCGCTTTCAATAAGTCTCAAGAGCTCAGTCTTCCGTTCTTAAACTGAAACTGCCTTCAAAGAGATTAATGTTCTTAACCATCTCGGCTGTACGATAACACATAGCCGCTTAGCGAATTATCACTTACGAGCCTGCTATTTTCGCCGATCGTACAGCAGTTATTCAAGATGTCAATCCCGAATGCGTCGTGCACGTGGTCATTTGACGGGTCATTCTCACGGCTGCGCTAGTACATTGTTTCTAACCGCTGGAGGTACGTAGCGTATAGCGATACCGAAGTGTCCGTGACTTGTGTATCGTCCCTCCTGCAGTGTACACCATCGCGCCGCCTGCGTGTTAACGAACGTGAGTTGAGCGTCAAACGCGCGTCCACGTGCCGCACCTATTGATCTGCAGCGGCATTGTGGCGCCGCCGACGCGTCCCAGGACGCCTCAAGCTCGGTGCGCTGATCAAATCAATTACGCAATGGGGAGAGCAGACGCCCCAAGACGCGTTGTTGCGGGCGGCGTTCCGCGCGAGCGACGCATCGATCAGCGCGTACATCGGAGGAGCTCTCGTTCCACGGACCGCCGTAAACAAAGCCTACTTGCCTGCCGCCGTCATTGCAACGCTAAAAACAGCGTCTACGACTACACTCTAAACTATCTCTGACGCTAATCTAACACTTGGATATATTAAACGAGATTTTACCTCAGCCCCTATGTCATTAAGAGTACTTCTGTATAAAACTCTGGTTCGATCGAGGCTCGGATATGCAGCATTAATCTGCGACCTCGGACGCACGACACTGGTGACGAACCACGGAAGCTCTGCAAAATCGCGGCGAACGTTTTATACGTTGTAATTATCATCGCACCGTCTCGAGTATGAAAACCACTTTATCGCTTCCTCTACTTTTGTTACGTTGTAAATTATCTCGTTTATGCCTTTTCTACCAAATGTATCGTTATAACACTTCATTAAAAATAATTATTCCTTAACCTCTCACACATTTCTGCGCGAATTGATCGTAATATTAAAGTTTGCATATCTCATTGTCAAACAACAGCCTATATCAACTGCTTCGCACCAAGAACGCCATCTGATTGGAACCGCCTTTCTGCACTTCCGGTAAACATACCATCAATTTAATTATTTATATAGGCGTTAACATGACCACCTTTGGCAACACGCCAGCTTAATCACTTTCTAAGAAAATGATTTACTTTGTACAGGTCCTGTGGTAATTTTTTGTCAATTTGTATGCTCTCTTTTTCTGTAATGCCGTTTGGGCCCTGGGGGTATTCAAATAAATAAATAAATAAATAAGGGCCCGCTCACATACTTCCGATTGCATACGACCGAGTCTTTGTGATCTCTTACGTTGAGAAAACATACTGGCAGCGGTGCCATCTGTGAAGTGACCCTGGAACTACATTTCACTAGAGAGAAGGTTTTGGGGGTGCATGCGAGATCAAATGTACAATATATTTATGATAAACAGTCTTTAATAACATTGCCAAAGATATTTTTTCAAACCAAAAAAAAAATGACGGCTGGAAAAACGAAAAACGAATATGCCAAGTACTGTAAATCCCTTTACTTTCGATGGCCCCTATTTTTTCGCGAATTGGTCACAGACGACATAATCGTAGCATTTACATTTCGCGAATTCCAAATGCCTGCATTGAAACTCTTAAAAACCGAAATTTTCGCGCGCCCTTAAATTTCGCGCAATTTATGAAAATTAAGGGCTCGCGAACATTAAGGGTTTTACAGTATTCCCCGACTACCCTATAGATGGCGCCAGTGTGTTCTCTCGTCGCAAGAGATTTTAAGAGGTTTTAAGGCACACGCTCGTAAGCGGTCGCAAGTCTGTGAACCAGCCCTAATAAGTCTGGAGCGTCTACATTCCAGCGAAGCACTTGCTGCCACGTACGAAATAAAGCTCGGCGAATGACGAGGATGATAATATGTTGAGAACTAAAACATATAAAGTCTGGGCTGTGGCACTATACCTTGCTTATTGCCACAATCAGACTACTTTTTTTTTCTTTTTATGCATACATTTTTCTGCATGCGATAGAGCTCTGGCATTCGCCGAGCTCTATCACATGCAGCTAATGATTGTCTCAAATGGTCTTTAGAGGAAAGACGCTTCGGGTTTCTTAGGGGAAATACGCCTTACAAGCAGCATTCACCAGCAAGAATGGGACACGTGTTATTTCTATGATTCTACAACCGTTCACGACAGAGAGGAAAGCTTGTCTGAAAAGAAATCAAAAACAGCATCTTGGCGGGCTGTGCCATCTTCTATACAACTATATCACCCCTTTTGGCTTCGAGATATCCGTCATCTAGTTGCATCCTATGGAGACCAAAGAAGACCACGGGCCGCCATATCACCCTAAGAAATCTGGAGCGTCTGCTCTCCCACGAATTACTTGCGAGAGCCAATCGACGTAATCTACGGAGGGAACTCGGCCAATGACGGGGCTGATATATATATATATATATATATATATGAGGCCCGTAATTGGATTTGTTTATTCATCTCTAGTAACCATATTAACCATCACTAATTGGGCCGCCTTAGGCGGTCCATTCCTGCTATCCTATCCTGTTATCCCCAGCGTTGCTCGATGGGGTTGTGCGAATGGAGTATTCAATTCAGGAATGGCTCATCAGCTGTCGGTGGATCGAAACCAAGGGCTCGATTGTTGTAAGTATGGAAATTTTGCAAAAACACCAACCAGTCAGAGACGCAATATATTCAGGTGACCCCTCTGTCGTGGTAATGATGATGATAACTGAAAAAAAAAAAAAAGATCGAATATCGTTCTAGTGTACCTTGAATATCGTTTCCGGGGGTTGGTTAGGAGTGACAGTGAGTACTCACAATTCTATTTTCCCGACAAGGGGTATTCACACGAGGGAGAAATCCCGGGGATTTCTCCTCGGCACGCGCATTTCACGACGAAAACATCAGGCTTTGCGATGTGCAAAAGCCTCACGTGTTCGTCTCGTGATGCGCGCGTGTGAATACCCCTATAACATAACAAATGATCAAATTACGTAATTTTGTGCCGAAGTATTGCCCGAGAAATTCATTTTTAATTGCCAGGAGAACGAAGCGTAGCGGCGCATCGAAGTTTCAGTAGCGGTTGTAGTGTCCGAACAAGAAAAACCCGATTATACCCCTGTGAGACGGGCGCGTTGAATGCCCTCGGAATGTACTCCTTTTAGGGATCACCGAACCAGTGCACGCCGATAAGCGCAAGATCTAGAGCTGATTCACCGATCCTTTAAAGGACGGTCTGGTTAACGTGCCCGCGTCTGACGAGTAATTACCTCGAGGTCAAGACGTCACGAAAATTATGCCCCATGCAAACTTCGACCTGCGCCACAAGGCGGCGTTTCAGAGTAAGCGCACTTCAGCCTTCTTTGTGCGTAAAGCATTGTTGCCAATTATGAAGCCTTATATATGAAATATCGGGAAACGCGTTTTTGGATCACAAAAATGTTGCAACAATACGCGACACAGCAAAATGATATTGCCTCCCGACACCGTGTCTAAAGTTCAGAAAGTCGCGTTTTCGAATTATAACGATCGACAATTCCGTTCGCTCTGCGTTAAACACCAACATAACAGCGCCCACGAAACAAAGACAAAAATCGTGAAGTGTAGATTCATGTGCAGATTAAGTAGGTGCCCACGTCGGCCAATCGCTTACCTATAGAGAGCTACAAGGAAAGGACTGAACGTGAAATGTGTATCCAACAGTGCCGCAGAATAAATACTACGAGATATGAACATCGGCTTGATTATTATTTTCCTTATCGTTACTTCATCCTGTGACGGAAGAAGATTTAAAGGGGAACTCCGCCGATTTTTCGGTAGGCTTCGATTTGGCTGGAAATTTGCAGACCGCATCAAAAACCCTTTCTCAACTGATAACCAAAATATTGTATAAAAATAAAATTTTTCCGTGAAGTTATTGAATTTTCAAATTACGCCGGCCGCGAGGTTTCCAGGAGGCGACTCTCTACTGGCAACAATGAAAAATCCCTACGTTTCCCTACCCGCGTACGTCACGGGTGGGCAGGCGGACGAGCGACTCGGGCAGCCGCGAAGTGGCTTTCCGGGCGCCAGCGATCGAGATTATTTTTTCGCAGCTTCAAGGTTGAAAGTTCCTTTGCAATATGGGTAGCAATTTGTGCTCCGCGATAGAGTGTAGAAACAGTGCCGGGAAAAGCTTCTTTTTTACCCTTGTTTTCATGGGAGAAAAAAAAGCGTTCCCCGGAAGCAATGGAGGCCGGCCACGTCAAGGTGCTTTTGCGCGAGCTGTGTGCCGAGAGAACTAGTGTCACGTGAAACATTTTCACTTATGCTCGGAATACTTTATAGCCGCGTGCTGCGAGTTGAGTATCCTTCAGCAGCTGGAACCGTTTCAAGAGCGGCAAGCGCAAACTCAAGCCGGCTGTGACCACCACGAAATCCGTCCAAAGAAGAGCGCTAATAATATCGAGAAAAATAGTACACAATATAGCACTATAGTCGACATTTTGGACAGTCATATTTGTTATTCACAATAAGTTCAATGATATTTTTTATAAACACTATGTTTGTTTCAGACGTTGAATCTAGCTCGGGCTACTCTCGGAGTTCCACTCACGCGGCCGATATGTTGAAGACGAGAAGTGAAACGTCTAAACAAAGTTCAAGTCTGAATTTGGACATGACTTTCGACATATTGCTATTCCTGTCTGCTATTGCAGAGGTTTATGAAGCAGGTGTCGAGCTCCATTAATATACGATAGAGCCTTTGCCTGGTTTGTCAAATGGTTGGCGTGCAATATTCTCTGCAGAAGAAGTGATGATCTATTGCGAAAAAAATTTTATATAGGGCTGAAAAGTTTTTTTTTAAACCATGAAAATATTAATGTCGTTGAGGGGAGGCATGCAAATTTACAGCCGATGGAAACTGTGCTAAATCAAAACTTAATTAAAAATATCTTATATAGAATTACCCTCTTCCCATGTGCTCTCGTGGATGGGTGTTCGAACGCGTTGCATTCTACTCCAAAAGTAAAAGAAAGGGTACACATTTTTTTAGTAACTTTTGTTAACTTAATTATTTTGAATTAAAAGTTTTTATGTATTTCTGTACCTTACGCACTATTGTACCTTCAAGCAAATATTCTTTATTTGACGATGAACAGTGTATTTGTGCATTTTATACGCATTCCATTGCACCTTGATGTTTGGGTTGCGGAGCTCTTTTAATTGTCATTTTAACACGATCTTCATGACCAGTAACCTGCCATCTGATCTACATGAATGCAGTTAATTCCATTCTATACATTTCATTATTTATGAGAATCACAGTGTACATGTGTTAGGTCCCAGCCCAGCACACACATGTTCGTCGCTTTGGAAGGCGAGCAAAGTACGCGCCACACGCACGAACGCTGAAAATGGCATCGACCAGAAGCGCTTTTCAGAAATAGTCTATAGATCCTTTGCTAAATTACTTAAGCACCAGGGAGCATACTCATGCTATAAGAGTGGTTACACGTGCTGGCGCCTGCAACAGTAACTTTTCTAAAGAAAATCTGAAACTAAATGGCACGTTCCTTCAGGTTGTACGAGCGTGTGGGGCACCTGTACCCCCATTCCGAGCATTTTCCCTGGTGTTTTGGCAATTTGTCCAAAAATGTATTGCGCGACTCTTCGACCTTTCTTCGCCAGCCATCTTTTAATAAAAAGAGAACGGATTTACTAGCGATTTCACGAAACTAGCGAGCCGCGGCTTGAGCGTACCGAGTTGCAAAAACGGTTTTACCGAAATTCCCATTGCTGCCAATTTTTTTCTTCTTTCTTACAGTTCAGCACGCAGGCCAAGGTCATACTTTGTGCAAATATTAATGATTATCAACTTCAAATAGCTCGAACGCCCAGGTTTTCCCGCTGTTAGATGCGAGAAAGGCGGGCGCGAGCGTACCCGATTGCCGGCCGCGCGCCTCGCTGCCCACCCGTGACGTCACGCTTGGGTGGCGGGGAAAACTGGGGAAAACCTAGGGAGAACGAAGTTTCGGCTTCGGCAGCAAATAAAATATCACTTTTTTAATTAACTAGAGTGAATCTGGGAGAACGAGATAGCATTTCGGAATCAGGAAGCCATCCGCATTCAGATGATGCCTTTGGATTAGGTAGCTCGAAAAATCGGCGGAGTTCCCCTTTAAAGGGATACTTCAACGAAATTTGAAATATTCCCGTCGTGTTCAAAAATAGGTTGAATATGATCCACAATATCCGTAAATGACAATCGCCCGTTTGTATTTTGATCCTGGTGGCTGTATTTTTCGTTATAAACGGCCCACTCTGGCAAGCGCTCGGAGAAGGCCCAGCGCAATCGTGACGTAAATCGTCTCAAACGAGCAAAGCTACGGCGAGGCTGACGTCGAGAGGATGGCCTAGTCGGTCCAGCCACCGAAGCGGCTGCTTTGTACGAATTTTGAGTGACGGGTTAATCTTCTATAATCTTGTAGGGGGACAATAGCGACTTCTGCGACACACAAAAGGATTCTCGGAAAGAGGGAGTTCCTCCTTCCCCCTTCTCTCGTCGTGGCCGGAGGCGAGACGATTTCCGTCACTAGCTCTCAAGGTTCCTAGACGAGCATTACAAACGAGGCGTTAGCGACATCCACCAGGTGCTCTTTGCTAATCGTTTAATTCGTTTTAAAATTCCTTTTCGAGACTTTTTTAACAAGATATTGGTATGTTCCATGTGATACTGCTCTTTTGGACACATATAGACCAAAAAATGAGCGCCGAAATTTCGTTGTAGTATCCCTTTAAAGAGCCGCGGAACTCCTAGAAAATACGATAAAAATAAACATTCCCCACAAGAATACTTCCGCGCAATATTTATGACCCGAGTCAAATTTTGAGTGAGGGGGGATTCCAAAACGTCCAACTATTTTGAAACGTTGGAGTTGAATAGAGCCACTTACCGAGGACATCCGCCATTTCCCCATTGAAATATTCAGAAATGTACATACTTGTAACTTTTGAATAAGATCTTAAACTTAGAAATCTTAAACTCTGAACTTCGAATGACTTTGAACTTTGAATAAGATCTTAAACTTTTGAATAAGTTCTTAAACTTTGAAATCTGGCCCAGACCGCTAGCGCTACATTTAGGCAAATAATGTGCCTTCGACGATACGTAGATATCTTTGCGATAAAAAAAAAGACTATAATTATTTATTTTTTTCGGGAAAAAGAGAGAGTTCGGGTGAAAACACGCTGTAGAGATCTTATTTCGGAATCGCTCAAATGAATCTCGCGACGCTATTATGGCGATTTTTTTCTTCTTTTTTCGGGGGAGTGGAGGGGAGGGGAAGAAGTTTTCTGCTTTCTTTTTTTTCTGACAAAGGTCATTCATTGAGCCACTTTAAAACATTCATCTTTTTTTTCTTTTTAGTCCAGTGTCCATCTTCACAAAGCTTGCGTTTTCAATCCTACCATGAACGACCAGAATACCCATGCGAATACGTGCAAGTCATAAATGCCTGAGCATGAAATGCAACACACTTTTGGTACCCTTGAAGTACTTATAGTATCTCTACAAAATTACGCCACACGCTTTAACTGGGCAGCTGGGAATGAATTTTCTACGGCGAAGGAAACTTTTATTGTTAAAAAAAAATACCAAAATGATCTCGGTTGCATCGCTCGCTGTATAACTGAAAACATTTTTCTTTCTATTTTTATGTTCGCTATAAGAGCTGCAGAATGCCACTGGGGCTGAGAGCTCGTCATGCCGCATATTGCGACTTTTTATTTTCTCGGCCCCGTCACTAGCTGTAATCGGAAATAAACATGAATAAAATTAAATAAAAATAATTGGGAGTTTTAGTAGATCGTACCGGTACCTCCGATAACCATACCCGATAACGATACGACGCATGCATCTCAAAGGCGTCGGCGGAGTGTCGGATACCAATATCGGATTCATCGGAACGATCTACTAAAACTCCCTAATGTGTGTGGCACAAAACGCAAAAACACACAAACAACACACACGTCTAAAGTTTAAACAAATTGTGTGTCGCCTTTTTTTTTTTTTTTTGTGGCACAGACTTTGACTTTTTATGTTCGTTACGGCGCGGTGGTGGCGCGTCGGTCGCACTTCCGGTCTGGGGCTGTGGGGAGAAGTCCCCATGCCAGACGTGTACTCCTGGGTTGTTTCGAAAAGAGCCAGACAAAGACCTACCTTCTCGTCAAAATGCCGCGATTGGGGCCGTACCAAAAGTGTCGAGAAAGGTTCGAAGGTCAGTTTTCACGTGCTCGGTTCGTCCGAGAATCTGAATATGTGCCGTGAAAAGGGAAAAGCAGACGCCGTCGGACAACGATTGCTTGGGCGGGAAGCCCTTTGGGTTGAATTCACGGATACTTGTGGTCATCAGATTTATTTGCCTTGTTCAAACATGAACGCCAGAAAACCGTCAAGTTGTGCGGACCACCTGTGGACTACGTTCAGAGCATCTTCAAGTTCAAAAGGCCGCCTGATTGTTCGAACTGTCGTCTGCTCTCTCAAACGTTTCTGCTTGTCGTCTGCTCTCTTAAACGACGCCGGTACGTAGACCAAATGTTGGCCCGGTACTTGCGATAAGAAGTAAGTGCAGGCCTCAAAAGACTTAAATTTGAAGGTTGGTAAGCAGGCTCAATGTATACACTATACAGTATACAAGGAGATGTTGATCATTGTTACCAGTGACCATCACCGACTTGTTATGCCTAATTCAGTTGATCCGATTCTGCTTGCGATTTTCAGTATCGCCGTCGACCATCTCAGCTACGGTTGACGCTTTTGCAGCCCGAGTGGCGTAGCGACTGATAATTCCGAGCGAAATCTCCTCATGCGAATCAGACTTTAGCGTACAGTCTGCGGCGTCCACGCGGAAAAAATCCACACGTCACATTATTCACGCGAAGTTTTGCGGCGTAACGAGCCTCGGTAATTTCGCTGACGCCGGTCAAGATAGTCAGACATCGCCAGGAAGAAGTAGAACCAACAATTCGAACGCGAAAAAGGGCAGGGGGACTCACACTGACGCCGACAACATCGCATTTCAATGGTGTGTTTATGGGCGACGGCGAGCTTCTTGCCCACACCTCCATCGCGCATGCGCGGCGCCGGTGGCGTCCGCTAGAGGCGCTCCGGGCGCTCCGGTTTGTTTGTAAACATGAGTTGGTGTATATCCGCTTCTTAACCCACGCACTCAGAAATTTCTCGAGTGGTCCATTCATGCGTATATCCCCGTGATCACTGTTAACAAACGTAGGGCGTCGAGAATCCCGAGCATCTCATTATATCGCTCCGGAGCCAATGAGATCACGGCATTGGCCGATAAGAAAGCCGAGGAGCCAATCACGAAGCAAACGTCATGAGCATAAGAAGCCACGCCCTTTCGTTTCCGGAGCTGTCAGCGACCATTGACGAGGGGACCGAGCTATGCGGAGCGCAAATTCGTCTGCTACAAGCGCAGGAGCTTCGGTGACGTCAGAATGATGTCGAGTTGTCATTGGCTCAATTAGACTGGCGCTCCGCATAGGGGGCGCTTTGTCCCGCTTGTTTTTCGCGAGCTGGACGTACATTTACCTAACACAAGGCCTGTGCACTAGACCTTTATACCATCTTTTTCGATCGAGCACGGGGCACGGAGTGGATACGAATGTTGCATCCGTAGAGTTATTATAATGTACGCTAGAGGTTCAACTGGCGCTAGTGTGCTGCTGCGAATTGAAGCCGACAGTACCAAGTCAAAAATTGACCTTCGGTATTGCATTTCTACGAGGAAAAGAGAGTGGACTTTTTTTTTACTCTGCGCTTGATTTAAAGATTAGATATTAGGAATAATTATAACGCGGTTAATACCTTGGCACATTTCTCAATCACGTAAATAAAAATTTAGTCAGATACAGTGATTTTTTTAATAGATAGTATTGAACACAGTGCTAAAACAGCTTCATACGTGCATTAATGTGCACTGTAGGACACTGTTAGCGCGAACACGACATGGGCGCTTTTCAGCGTGGGGGATTTACGTGCCAAACGAACGATGGACATGCGGAAAACCAAGAAAGACGGCAACAACTAAGTATTACCACAAGATCAGTAGCTCCCATTGGATGTAGACGATCAAGATAAAGTGAAGGTTTAGTAATATTCTTCGATTAACAATAAAAAGGTACCGCTTTATTCATTCTGCTCATGTAGAGCAAAGATGTTTGTTCTGCGTTCAAACCATCACCCGAACGCTCGAAATATTTGAAACTAGGCAGAGGCCAGAGGAGCTGGTGACCGGGGATAAAAGCGGCCCCTTCGTAGGAATTAAAAAAGCACCTATCATAACCCATGTAGCTTATTCTTTTTAACAGCTCGTAAAGATTGTCAAAGCAGTCATTTTCATTTAATGACAGCAAAGGAATATTAGCAATATGTAAGCGCCACCGGAATCCTGGCGAACCTTGAACACGATCGACATTCCTTTTCATTGTTTTTTGCTTAAACTCGTGGCTCGTTTTCGACACACCTGCTATGGAACAGGGGTTTAAGCCTTAACTGTAGCAAAATTTTCACATTGTTCACTGATGAAGAAAAATACTGTAACTGAAGCAATAGACCGCGTTCGAAAGACTGCATGCCCTCTGTTGGCAGCTGTGAAATTCCTCCACAATGGCGGACTGAAACCTTAACGTCACGGCTCACTTAAAAGAACGTATCCACACAAATATCTGGTGTGTACAGTGACGTTGCACTTTCGACACTGTTTGATTGACTCGTTGGCTCGTAGCGTTGGCCGCCCTTGGACGTTCGCCATCTTATGGAATGACTCGCACGTTCCTCGATGTCAGTTCTTCCGCCATTGTGCAGGGGATCCGACTTTCCAGTAATCGGCACGCGACTTTCGAAAAGGGTCTATTTCACTTTCTACAGTGTTATTCGCTATGACCCTAGTATTCGCTATGACCCAAGTAACAAAGGTGACTCCTGGTATTCTCGGGTGAAGAGACGAAATGCACACACGTTTTCCCATAGGAATGCGTTCCATCAATGCTTCACCAACTGAACAGCAAGCCCCAGCCGAATCCTTAATATTGTTGTCCGCTCACAGGATTATTTCTCAACTATGCTATCAGGGGCGCTACGGTAGAATCTCGTCATTTACCTTTTACGTGGAACCAACTTCGGCTGCCGCAACGTTCCCGGGAGGCGTAGAATTTAAGTGCACTTTCTACAAAATAAAAAAAAAATTAAAAAGAAATCGAGAAAGCGTTTACATCAGGTGCTGGGTGGGTTGAGCGGAGTACAGACCGCGCGAACAAGAATGAGGCCCGAAACAAGACGCCCCTCCGACATGGCTCTGCGCGGCCAAGCGCCTGCAGGAAGTTTTGTCACCAGCCGGATATAACTAAAGTTGGCGTGTGGCGATTCTTTGATATAATCTGGAAAACGTATCCGGTTTCGCGGTCTGGCGTTGACGCTCCATCTTTGCTCCGGGAAGTGCTAAGTGATTAAATTAGAAGCCACACAAAAACCTTTTTTTTTTTTCTTTTTTTCAAAAGTGTGCGCCATTTAGCGGCTGCTGCGCTAATTATCCAGATCCGCCGTTCTTTGGGAACGTGCTTCGCTTGGATGTGAGGACTGCGTCCGTGTTCGGCGTGAACTCATGTCTGCTCGGACCGAGAACGAGTGTCGCGTCAGCTTTCGGCAACGTTACTATACTTTGTTTCACGTTATGATGTACCGCACGAAAGGCTACAAGCGCGAGTTCCTTGCTCTAGGGCACATCTCGGCGGCACAAACTCTCGTGCGTTAACAGCAGCTCCCAACGCTACGAGCTCGCGCTTCTAGCCTTCTCTGCGGTACAACATAGTTGGGAAACTGCCATGGAGCCTGCTCTGAAAAAGTGGCGCCGATCCTTATCCCAGTACCGAGCTAATGGCGATCGCAACATCGCCATTTCTCCCGCAGAGGCCACTCCGTGAACTTCACGGCTGCACGTACTGGTGCCGTCGAGTCACGGAAGGGCCGGTGGCGCCATCTCGCAGAGCCATCTTGCAGTCATATAAAGCAACTTTACTGTTTCAACTCGTTGCTGAAGGGTGGCGCTGTTATCGTATTTAGCTCGGTCTCGGTGGACGTCACCGGCCCAGGTTTCGAGGACGAGTTTCCCAACTGAGTGTTTTAGAAACGTTGGCTTTCGGTGAGGGCTCGGATACAACCACACGCTTCGTGCACGAGACATGGCGATCGCCAATGTTGCTTGATGAAGTTTTGAAAAGGGTTTATCGAAGTCGAAGCTCCGAAGCTCCGAAGCTCTCGGGTTTTGAGTACCACCACTGGTGAATAAAGTCCGATTAGATTAGGTCGCTCCAGAGTCGCGAATCATACCGCTCTCGCTTACAACGCTCAGGTCATTATAAATTGGTAAATATACATTATTATATATACAACTTGCTGCCCCCCCCCCAGAAAAAAAAAGAAACAATGTTTTTCTTTTTTTTCTTTTTTTGCAAACATAAATTGTGCGTGGTTCAACGCTCATTTTCCGCCCAAATGTACCGCTAGCGGTTCGAACCACTGCAGATCCCGAAGTTTCAGCACTAACCGTTCTCTTATTAATAATCATACAAAATGCGACCCCCTTTCGCAAGTTTTCAATAACGGGCGCCATATTAGTTCTGAAGCATTCGCATCTTGGTCAGACCGTCAGCTCTACATGTGGGCGGAGAATGGGCGCTCGGCGATACATAGTTCAATTTTCCGGTGAAAGAAAACTCTACATTTTGGGGGGAAGGGGACACCTGAAATATTGGTGAAAGAAAAAAAAACAATATGAAAGAAAGTTAAGTGCAAGTCACCTGCGTTTTTAAGCCCCAGTGTCCGTATAAGCGATGAAGAGCAACAACCGACAGCGCCCTACCTCAAGCTCTTGCAGCACTCAATGCTTGTGAAGTAAGCATTAAAGGGTAACTGCAAAGAAAAAAGTGTATCTTTAAAGAGCCTAATTGGGACAAGCCTGTCACAAAACAATTTTTCCGCCAAAAACAACATTTTTTACAGCAATATTTATTACGCGAGACTGATTTTAGTTTGCGGCTATTTCGTCCATTTTGAATCGCGCGCCACAAAGTTTGTAATATACGTCAGGTAGTTGCTGCTATACGTCACGGAGTGACGTATACCAGCCACTCCGCGGGCGTCGAAAGAGCGGGAGTTTCAAATGCGGAGATGTTGTGACTCCGACTAAATTACGTCCTGTGGCGTAAATATTGCGAGAAAAAATTTGTTTTTTCGCAGAAGATTTGTTTTGTGACATGCTTGTCCCAATTAGGCTGTTTAAAAAAACATCTTTTTTTTTTGCAGTTACGCTTCAATGATTGTCGGCCTGCCAAAGATACATTGACGTGTATGCTGCTCGTGCTTGAAGCTGGCCGTTGGCGGTTGTTAATGTTTAAAATGCCCCGGCGTTTTTAATGCGAATAGCATTCTTTGGCTACTTCACGCACTTTTCGTCTATGTATCTATCTGGCTATCTAACCTCTTACGCCGCGGGTCGATAAATAAATAAAAAAGACCGGCGCCGGCTGGGATTCGAACCGTTGACCCTTTGATCAGCAGGCAGACGCGCTAACCACAGAGCTATGAAGGCAGTCATTCAACGCACTCTAAACGGTTGTTTATATCTTTACCATAGGACGCGCTTTACAGCGCTGTCACAGCTACCGGTGCGCGCGCGTTCCATGCACGAGGGCTCATTCCGCTCTCGTGAGGCTGAGCACGGCCGCTAGCTCACCCTCTCCCGCGCTCGGGAGAGGGTGATGTAGCGGCCGTGCTCAGCCTCACGAGAGCGGAATGAGCCCTCGTGCATGGAACGCGCGCGCACCGGTAGCTGTGACAGCGCTGTAAAGCGCGTCCTATGGTAAAGATATAAACAACCGTTTAGAGTACCGTTGGTTGGAGACTAGCTGAGACGCCAGAAAGTCTGGTCGGTACCATTTTGAGTGTTTGTGCGTATGGCGCGTGCTTTGCTCGCCTTCCTAAGTGACACAAACGCACGCGCTGGGCTGCGGAGATCGTGCGCAGGGCTGTGAAAGTGTCAACAAATTTAGAATCGCCTCAAGAGTGGGCTGGCGTATCTAGAGTTTGCCGGCCACCTGACGAACGCGCATAACTCCGCACCGTTTGATGCTATTCGCATTAACGTAGATAATCATTCCCAAAGGATGGGTTCTGCTGAGTTTTTTTAATTTATTTATTTACTTTAAAATTGTTAAAAACACACATATAAAATCATTTGAACCAGTAATCTAAAAATTAGAACCAAAAATTTTGGTTTCACGAAGTAATGATCGACACTTTTAATTTTAGTGCGCACCTTTTTTTAAACTTGAAATTTTCACTGGCCATAATAAAAAAAAAGGAAGTCAGCAGCAGGCAAGGAATTGTGGGCGGTAGAATTCTTTCCAAACCAAATACAAGAAGTCCGCTGATACACAAAATGCTGTAAACGACCTTATTTTTCCAGGGATCCAATTTTCGTAAGTTTCGCGACTTGAAAATTGCCGAGAGAAATAGAACCCGCGAATATGTTTTTTTCTATGGTAGCAAATACAAAGCGTACAACCCTGATTCGAGAAATTTCGTGCACGGGAAATTTTCCAAAAAAACTCAACTTTACCGAATTCCCGAATATTTACCCCGCCAAAATAAAGTCGCATTGAGTACATGCTTTGGAAACCAGCTCCAGCACTCGTGCAGAAGCACGGAAGGAATGCGCTGCGTACACTTTTTACTAGACTATCTGCTCGACCTGCAAGTCTGCCAGTAGCGACACTTCACTGAAATGCGTGAGTGTATTTGAATATGTATTTTATCATTGACTTCATTTTTCGATCTCGCAATAACTATTCTCAATTTTGCAGAAACGAAATAACAAGCCGTAAAGGGTAAAGATCGGCTATACATAATACAGCACATAGTTAGTTTGGATAGGTCAAAAAGTTGCCGGAGTATAAATGGTTACATTATTCTGGAAATGAAATGTTTATGGCTACTTAGTATATACACTAAGTTTCGCGATTCTTAGAGTTCTAGTAATTGCAATAATCAATTGACGAATGTTGATCATTTTCGTCTGGACACCAGGCGTGGCCCGCATAATTACGCGGGCCACGCGTGGCTACGTTACAGTGAACTAGAATATAGGGGCAGTGGAGAAATCGTCGGCGGCACCCCATCGGCCGTGTGAAGCCAGAAGTGTAGACTGCCGCGAGTGGCGCTGTTGTCGAAATCCGGAGGACATGGCTACTGTAACATGGGATATGGCGTCGCGTACTTTCTCAGATGGTTTCTGTGGTGTCTATGGTCGTTTTCGCAATTTGTTTTCGTGAATGTCAAGTGCTTGGCATTGTGATTACATAGGTTAGAGCCTTGTCGCTAAGCAACAAAAACGAAGAGAAAGAAGACGCGGATGCGCACCGCTTCGTGCCAGCATGCAAGACTGGTTACCCAGGTTTTCCCTACATTGGAGAAGTAAGCTTTAAACAATAATTCATAGACATTGAAACACCCATAAAGCTATGCATAAGCCACACGAATGAACCGCTAAGATCCAAAACAGCTACGCTTGGCGCGAACTTCGCTTTGCAGGAGTGCTCCGGAATCGAACACCAGCGCTACCTGGTAGATTCTACATGAAGCGCTTCACTTGGAGGTCCGCCATTTTTTCACTACTTCTATGTTAGCTCACTGTAGCTACGTGTGGCCCAGTCTGAACTAGAGTCACAGAATAGACGATTGCAAGCCGGGCATCTGGCTGCCTGCCATGCCTCTGCAGGTGCGGGCCAGCATATGCAATCGCAAGCCTGTCTACGGCCGGACTGGATATGCGTTCGCTATCTTACGGCCTGTCAAGTGAGGCTTGACAAGACCTATGTTTCCGAAGCCTATGTTTCCACCGCACAGTAGAGTAACTGTATATGCTCCGCTTGTGGAGCAAAGTATCGCAATGGTGCTCCCAGGGCGGCCATGTTGGATCCAAGGCCGCACTGCGGGAAGCGACCGTCGCTTCCGCAAGAGACCCGCTCGCGCGGATGGCGTGGCTGGCGTGGCTATGACGCGGCGTGCTGCGGCATGCGGAGCAGAGAAGATACAGTTCGGCGACACGCCGTGCGTACGCCGTCGTCCCGTCATTTATCTCATGTTTCTCTGTTTGCTTTAGGTAGAACGTAGTAGCCGACGAAAACGTCGTCCTTTCGCAAGCCATGGCTACGCGTTGTTTTCTGGTCCGAAGTGCCCGGATGTGCCACTCGCGTATCACACCGCGAGCACCGCAGACGAGAACTACGCGATCGTCCTTCATGTCGTCTGCATCCCATGCATTGAAAACATGTTTTAAAACATCGCTCGCGTTATAAAACAACGCGATTATATTGTATCCAGTGGCTACACATAATGTTGAATGGTCAAGGAACCTTCCCGTTTGTTCTATTTTAATGTAGGATGCATGTTTCGCAAACGCAAAGCGAGAAACATGCTCCACCCGAAACTCGGTGCTTCGAAACTCTAGGGGAAAGGTTCTGTACCTTGGCGTTCGAAAACCTACCCATGTCCAGTTGCTCTATCTGTCTTGTCACGTGACATGATACGCCGGAGTAACTCGGATCCATTCGAGTAAGATTGGAACACAGCCCCAGACGGCCCATCTGCATGCTGACCGTGATCTGGCCAGTCCGATCTGGCCCAGCTACGGCCCAGCCATATTGACGGCATGCGATCACTAATGTGGCAAAACCATTACTGGAGCAAGCTTGCTCCAGTAGCGTTGGTGGCAAACCTACTTAGCAACCGGGAACGTAGACAGCAAAAGCCTAATCCATGGCACAGCCACCAACATGCCACAGAAGGAACTGCTACGCAAACTCGAAACCAACGGGCCAAGAATCATCGACATACTATATTACCTCGGAAGAACATAATCAGTGCGTGCCACCTTCGAAGGAACATGTCTGCCCAGACACGTCTCCTACGATGGCGTCGTTATGCGCGTACACTCGCATCCGCCACGAAGCGTCTTATGCTACCATCGCCTCTCTATAGGCCACAAGACGGAAGTAGATCCAAAAACCAACATCAGCGTGGCATGCTCTACCTGCAGCACGTAGCTTCCACTGGAGACGGGAAGGGACACACCAAACCACTGTGAACCCCACTGCAAAAACTGCAAAGAGGAACATTCACCAAAATATTTTAATTGCCCAGCACGCCTACATGCCTACGAGATTCATTGTGAAAGAAACAGAGCGCAAATTCTGCGTCAATACCGCCCGGAAGCAAGAAAAACTCACAAACACTCATGACCACAAGAAATGAATTCCGTTTCAAATCATTACTCCAATCAACAACAGAATTCAGCAACCACGCCAAGAGATCGAGTCAGCTCCGGACCCTAAACCAGGGAGGACCCTTCAGCCAGATCAAGAAAACCGATACCCCGCAACAAAGAAACTGGGATCAAGATGAACCAAACCACCCGGATAACAAAAGCATCAACTCAACAGCCTTGCACCTCCCGGGTTTGGTGCTCGGAGCCACAGCCTCAGCGCTCTAACAAAACACCGGAGGGTGAGTGACGCACCTCCCTCCCCAGCTCACGCGCAGACTGCACAACGCCAAACAGCCACAAAGACATACAAGCACTAGAAATTGTGAAAGAATCTCCAACCACGAATAACGAAATACGAGAGCAATGCGGCTAGGATTAAGAAGCAAAGGCAATAATTACACCGTACCGCACCACACAGAACAAATGGAGAGAAACCCTGCCACAATTCAGGTAGCACCCCCAAGAGAAATACCGGGAATGCACGCCCAGTTATGCCACTATCTCAGAACACATTTCCTTTTCAAAAGCGAACTACCAAAAACAAGTCCACGAACAAATGATCATGATACAACAAATTCACAAACAAATTGAAACGCTAACCAACAGGAAAAGGAGAATACAACAAATCCACGATAACTTGGACGCACCGAGGAAAATAGTCGTCCAAGAACAGGACCTCTAGACAACGATGACTAACGAAGTTACTTAGAAATGCTTTGTGGTCCCTTTCGCCAAATTTATTGTGCGACCATTTTTTTAAAGATTATGGTGAATGTAACAAAGGAACATATGCGTCAACTTTTACGAGGCATACTATATTCAGCATTAGAATTCTCCCCATTTGGCGAAACATAACCGCATAAGCCATTATGTCAGATTAAAATAATAAAAAAACGAGTTGATATAGGACAAAGAAATAAACACAAAAATTTAAGTTCGGCGGACCTTTAGCCATACTCCCCCGAAAATGGGCCCGAAAATACTACTTGAACTTGGCGAGTAAAACACACTCTTTCTCTCCAATAAGATACTTGTCAAAAATTGAACCAACCAACAGCCACAAGCTGTCTTACGACAGTTCTCTAATGCGTGTTTATGTTTCTTCTTTTTTTAGGGGGTTGTTCTTTTAGGTTTAGTGCATTGCGGCTTGTTTTTTATTTAAATAAATATTCGCATAGCATTCAATTGTTTGAATACTACAATACAAATGGCGTCCGCCGGCCGCATTGCCCTCGACAGCTTTATAAATTTCTAGACTAAAATATGCAATCATCAAACTAACTCGCCCAGCCCACAAGACTTATGGAATTCTCATGACAGAAACATGTGTTTGAAAAAGCCTTGTTGGATTTGCTTGGCTTCGCGTAATCGCGCGTTGGTTCTTAATTGGTATTTAGTAACTATAAGAGGCTGCATGTTGACGAGACTCCGTGTTGACGATAGCTGCTTTATTGTTACATCATATCATTAAAAATTAATAAGGACATAGCCTCCTTATATACTCGCAGTATAGAGGAGGCTACGATAAAGGACTTTTTCACGAAATGTGCTGCCGAACGATCAACGCTTAGCGCGGAGTTAGCTTTTCGACAGGTAATTAGGTATTATTATACCGTAATTAATCGAGGCTGAAATTGGGCTTGTTGAGCAGACCGTTTTAAAAAATGTCTGACACCCAGCAGCATCTGCGCTAATTGTCCGTGGCAACCAGAATATGGGCATGAGCTCTGACCTTAAGTTGGACACAGCAGTGTTGTAGACCCAGCTTCAATCTAACGTTTCGCGCTGTTAGCGATCTTCAAATAAGGATGTCGTAAACGTTGCTAGATGGGGTTTTAACAAGCAATTTATTGGCGTCGAAATGTGAACGCACCGGTTATGTTGGCTTCGGCATTGCATACCAAGCTATCAGCTCGACAGAGTTAGCGCACCGTGAACTCGATGATCTCGCTCACGCGGAGCCTCATGAACCTAGATTGGAGAGAGAGTTTTCAGCTGCTCGATTAAGGTCACGTGGTTTAGGGGCAGCGTTTGCAATGCGTGCTGTGAGGAGTGTGGTTCTCCTTTGGGCCACTGCCTGAGTACCACGTTCGCGGCGAGACGCTCTACCGCGAAGCGGGTTTCGTGCTCGCGTGGCATGCTGCTCGTCGAGCGCAAAAGAGACACCAGTCACGTTGGTAACGGTGATAAACTCTGTTTATTTACAATACAAAACGAATAACAAAAGTCAACGGCTAAGCTGGTGAACGTCGTCGGAGTGGAGGTGGTCCACGGCCGAACGGTCGTTCACGAAGATACAAAGGGACGGGGGTAAACGCTCACCGGTGCACCGGACGGTTCCCCGTTGTTGCCGCCGCCAAAATCCCAGGAAGAAGACCCAGAGATCCCGCTGTCCGTTGGTTCTGAGATAACAGCGGGGCGAAAGGGCCAATCAAAGAGCGACACGTCGATCTCCTTTGTGCGGGGCTTCGTTCCGGAAATCGCCCCAAAGGGGGAGAGGAGGAAGCCACTCACAGTGGTAAGCAGCGCCACCTCTCGCTACGCCAGCACGGCCGCCACGGCGCGCCAAGACGCTGACGCGACAGAATGTTGAGGGATCACAATCCCCACAGGAGGTACCGGAAGCGTTGATCGTCTGCAAACACCTCCGCCTTTTCCGCCTGCTTTCCTCGTCGCCACGCGGAAATGCAACGCATGCGCACTTGCGACCAACCTTTGCAGGAGGTGCCCGTCATTAAATTGCAAAATGCTCCCCACGGTTTAAGATAGACCCTCTCTTCGATCTAGGATATCTACTCGGAGCTATTGCGAGGATCCGTTCTCTAGACTGAAAAAGAAAACCCGTTAGCGTGTCTACGTGTATGACAAGCAAAAACAGTACTCGTCAAATGAAACTTCCTGTTATTTCTTTCCCCAGAAACTTAAAAACAAGGGCACAAACATTTTTGTTTTTATTTTTATTAAGCTGCCCAAACGTTTTATTACAGCAGCGTAATTTGATAACACATCGGCATAGCTGCACTTCTGGGTTCTTCACATATGGTTCGTTGGTTGGTTCAGCTCAGTGTCGTAGCCAGGAATTTATTCTTAAAGGGGGGGGGGGGGTGCTGAGGGGGCTGGGATGTCCACGAGTTGGCAAAATGGTGCTAGGGGAGCAAGTGGGAGGGGAGGGGGGGGTCAAATGCATCTGCATGTTATACACCAACTCATGTTTACAAACAAACCGGAGCGCCCCCTAGCGGACGCCACCGGCGCCGCGCATGCGCGGTGGATGGTGGGCAGAAGCCGCCGTCGCCCATAAACAAACCATTGAATTGCGTTGTTTTCGGCGCCGGTGGGAGTCCCGTGCTCTTTTTTCTCGTTGGAATTGTTGATTCTACGTCCTCCTAACAATGTCTGACTACTTGAGCGGCTTCAGCGAATTTAACGAGGCAAAACTTTGCGTGAATAATGTGACGTGCGGCGATTCATTTAACGTGGACGCCGCAGAATGGGCGCTATAGCCTGACACGCACGATCAGATTCTGCTCGCTATTTTCAGTCGCGACGTCGCTCGGGCTGCAAAAGCGTGGACCGTAGCTGAGATGGTGGACGTCGATACTGAAAACTGCAAGTAGAATCGGGCATTGCAGGTCGGTGATGGCCACCGGCAACAATGATCAACATATTCTTGTATCTACTGTTTACACTTAGCCTACTTACCCCAACCAACCTTCAAAAGTGTTTTGAGGCCTGCACTTAGTTCTTATCGCAATTACCAGGTCAACGCTTGGTTTACGGGCCGCTGTCGTTTGATTGAGCTGACGACAAAAAGCAGACAAGTTTGAAAGAGCAGACGACAGTTCGAACGTATGCGATTTGGAGTACGGGCAAGAAGCACCGCGTCCCGCGTCAACAAACCATTGGAATGTCACGTTGTCGGCGCCTGTGTGAGTCTGCTTACTCTTTTTCGCGTTGGAATTGTTGATTCTACGTCCTCATAACAATGTCTTACCACTTTAATCGCCTGAGCAAAATTATCAAGGCTCGCTACTCCACTAAAATTTGCGTAAATAATTTGACGTGCGGCGATTCATTCGCATGAACGCCGCAGAATGGACGCCAAAACCATGATGAGATTCTTCTGGCTATTTTCGGTCGCGACGTCGCTCGTGCTGCAGAAGTGTAGAAGGTAGCGGCGATGATCGACGTCGATACTGAAAATCGGAAGCGCGAACAGACCAAGCGTAACAAGTCGGTGATGGCCACTGGTACCAATGATCAGCATCTTGTATCTACTGTTTACACCGAGCCTACGTAAGTCTTTTGAGGCCTGCAATGACTTCTTATTGCAATCACCGGGTCAAAGTTTGGTCTACGGGTGTTTGAACGAGCAGACGACAAAAAGCAGACAAGTTTGAAAGAGCAGACGAAAGTTCGAACGATCAGGCGGTCATGTGAATTTGAAGACGCACTGAACCCGTGGGTTCAGTGCGTCTTCTTCGGGCAACTTGGCGGTTTTTCTCGTTTATGTTGGAACAAAGCAAATACATCTGGCGACCACAAGTTGTTGCCCGCACAAGCAATCGTAGTTCGACAGCGTCTGGTTTGCCCTTTTCACGGCTACTATCCACGTTCTCGGACGAACGGAGGGGCAGAAACACATGAAAACTGATGTTCAAACCTTTCCAGACTCTCTTGGTACAGCCCCCGTCGCAGCATTTTGACGAGAAAGAAGGTTTTTTGTCTGGTTTCTTCTAAAGGAACGCAGGAATGCATGGCTTGCAAGGCGACTTCTGCCCACCGCCCCAGACGGAAGTGCGCCCGACGCGCCACCACCGCGGCGTGACGTAGGAGAGTTGAGTTCGTGTATAGGGTCGGTTGAATTTCGGGGGTGGGGCGAGGGGGGCTGAAGCCTCATAAGCCCGTCCCCTGGCTCACCACTGTAACAAGAGTTTCCTCTGTTGGTACGGGCAACTCCTTAGTTGTTTCGGACGACTCCTCCGTTGGTTCCACCGAACGCGCAAATGCGCGAGAACTTTCCGTGACGCACTGGCCGTTTTCGCACTTTCCCTCCAATAAGAAGAACTGAAAAAATTGCAAAAATAAAAAAAGAAGTTGTTAAGTTAATAATGTATCTCACTCGCGTCTCTGTACGTAACGGACAGCTCAAGAAACGCTCTGCGTGGTGAGACCTAGGCATTTTATTATCGCCCTGCAGACAACAAAATTACGGCAGTAGTCGGAAGGAGCGACGAGGAATGACTCAGGAAGCAAGACAGATGATAACAATATGTCGTGCCATGCGTTGCTTAGTGTGTCAGAGATCATAGCAGTTGGAAACTTGATCACCGGTTACTTTAATACCAATCGGTATCGTTTAGTCTTAAAAGTTGAAACAAGCCTCTTAGTGGGAGCAAGTTCCTCTCCTCTGCGTCTAATATTGCATAGGTAAAAAGCCCCTGAGAGACCGGAACTAATGTAGCGTAGTCGGCCTTTACAACGAGTTACCGACGCCAGTGACAATTTTACGCGAACGTGGGTCGACCTTTTCGTGACCGGACTCCTCGCCGCGCGACGTAGACATGGTCGCGTCACATGATGTCATGGTGCTGTCCGGTTGTCACGTGATGGGGTGACGGCCAGTGATGTCAATGTTTCCGCTATTTGGCGGGAAAGTTAACATCAGGTAAACTTACGTCACGCGATTCAGCATCCTGCGACATGGAAAAACCGACGTCACGGTGTGCCCGTGGTGTGACGTGATAATGAAACATCGTGAAAGGTAAAGTGTCCGACTACATTCAGCGGCTAATTGACAGCCCGTGATACCATGGCCCGTGGCCTGACTTCTAGCGGTGTGTTCACGCGACGTGACGTTATGGTGCCAACGGTAATGTCACATGATGCGCGATGTCGAATGACGTCGATTGCCCCGCTGAATTCAGCGGTAACGCACATGGACGTTCAAACGGACATATTTTTGAAGTAGGGGGTTTCGTTAAAAGCCGTACCATACGTTTAAAAACAAAACGAAAAACTTACTAAAGCTAGCATTTTAAATTATGTTTTCTCGAACCGTTTGTATTTCTGTGCATGCTTCCCTTTCAAAAGCCTAACGTAAAGAAGACGTTATTGCATCAGAAAAGCTTTTAACTAACATTTCTGCGGTAAAAGTTTTTACTCATCACTTTCTGGTCCCAACTTATTTTTCTTTCAGTCTTAGTCACTTATCGAGCAGTGGTGAAAAAGATTTTCGCATGAACTTTAATAGGACGCACTTCTTCCATCAATATTTGTTCGATAAACCCTCATATATACAAACAAATGCTTCCTTTGTCCCTCCATTCGAATGAGTTCGTAGGTTCTCAGAACTAGTCCGAAAACAATCGATATGAGGCCGCTTGGCTATGGTCACTGATCAAGTGAACTAGAGAAGGGCTCAGCGAGCACTCATGGCTAAACAGTTCGTGTCGACGGCACTACAGGACACCACCAAAGCAAGGGCTGAACCGGCATAAATAGGTGGCCAGGGCGGCTGCGCATTGCATTGGCTGCACCTAATTGAATCGACGAGGTTATCGTCGTAGATTCGGCATTGAACTTCAATCGACATAAGCGAGAGAAAACACGAAGGAAAAGATCTAAACGGGAATCCGTTCGCGCTGCGAAAACCGCCAAGTCAAACTTGCTGCTAAAGCCCTAGGAACTACTCCCATGCTACCGCAGCGCCGCCGCGTACATGCGCGGAACCTTTCCACGCTCGCCGCTTCACCGCAACGAATGTTACCCGTCGCCGCCTCATCTCACTGCCGCTCCTCTAGCTCACTTCGTCACTGACAAGGTGAGAAGGGCATGTAGGACGAGGTGCTTTAGTTGCCCCGGCTCCAGCCCGAGCTTCCCACCTTTGTGACAACCCTTCGGCATTTCGTTAAACTCGAGCATGCACAAGCTTCAAAAGCACGGCGAAAACATGAAGCGCGTGCTGGAGGCAGAGCGTTTGAACGACACGTCCTGCCTTTCTCATTCTTTCAAGGACTGTAGAAGGGGATGCCGTACCCGCAACGGGTTAGAAAACCAGTACTACAATACCAGTGCCGTTGATGAACGCGGCCTGTTCAATGCTCTTACCACACAAGGCGTGCCGTCGTCTTCTTTTTCAAAGGTTAGATCGAGGCCTTTGCACTTATACACGCAGAGAAGGTTGGTCTGAAAATAAATTTCAATGCATACAGCGTAATTAGACTCCAGTCGATATATTCTTCCTTCAAATATAAATAGACTAAAACGGCAAATCTGACGTATTTTTGCCAGAGTGTGGAGCCGAAATGTTTTTCGGTTCATATCGGAGTTGGGGTTCACGGCTTTCGATTCAGTTCCGGGGTGCAAAAACAACGGTTCGAACCGGTTTGAACCGGGTCGAACCAGTTTGAACTCCTAAATTAAGAATATTTTTTTCCGCGTTGTTCTGGCAATGGCACTCTTTACGCTGTGAAAAAAATTACAAGTTTTTTCTATTGTTTGTGCGATCCACTTATATTTTCAGGTTTCAAAAATATATACTTCTGTTATTTAACTTCGACACAACAGTGAATACAAATCCACATTAACATACAAAACGTCGTCTTTATACGACTCAACATCCCTTTGTTTACCAGTGTTATCTATAATGTACCTGATTCAAAATGTTTTCGCAAAGTGAGGTAGGTCGTCTAAAACACCCGTGATTGGTCCAACCTTTCGTACCAATCGTGGTCGTACCCTTGAACTAAGGAATTATTTCCGGTGCATAAAATTGTGAAATCGGCACCTTGTCGCCATATATATCATGAACTATGGTTTACGAAATATATTTCACAATATATGTATGATTAAGACGCAACTGCACAAAAAGCAATAAAATATTCAAAATGTTACGAAGCAGTCTATCTATTATAGACACATTGAGCGGTAATCAAAATGCTTATTTTTCTAACCAACATTGTTTACACTCAGCACCGTGATTCAGGCGACAAATCATACAGAAAGGAGTGAATGAAATTGTTCACTCTAGTCTATACGCACCTTCGTAGTTAGATCGAATCTGGCCTTGTATGGTGATTATATAAGTGAACATTTTCTTATACCTGATTAGCTGGCATGGCCTGGATGTTGATGTTTGTTCTTAACAAGTTGCCGGTCTATTCAAGTTGGAAATAAGCATGACCCTCGCTAATTGGACGATTTTGTTTAAATATAACAACGTAGAATTTCATGCTCTATACGATATGGCAGCTACTTAACTGAACCCTTTCAGATGATTTGCGTGCATAATCGTCATAGTTCCACCACGCGTCTCTGTGTACTATTTGGTTTGTGTCCAACCCCCAGACACATAAGAGTTCACTTCACCACATAAAAGATACAGTACTAGACTCCTACATGTTTGAGAAGTTATATTTTTGTCAGGACCACATAGTTATTGAAATTTGCTTGAAAATCAGAAGATATTAGGCTTTCCTAAATCACTTATAACGTGTCTATTGAGGATAAAAACGAAGAAAGGATTTGCAAAGCATCCTTCAGGTAACTTGGTGTGGCATTTACTTATAATATATATCTTTAAGGTGATCCATCTACTATTTATGTTGCCAAATCGTCAGTCAGTAATTAAATTTATTTTTATTAGGATCGATAAATTTGACTTAATAGAGTTCATATAACCGATACGCCAGCTGTTGAGTCTGCGGAAACGTGCTTTTGTTCGCTGTTTTTCAGTGTAAAATAGAGGATTGCAGAGTCTGGGAAAGAAGACTTTGTGCTCACATGATAGATCGGAAAGCAAATGCACGAAACGTGCAGAAAAAGGAAGATAACTGGTACTTCTTCGAAATAGTCTCATACACAACGCCATACTGCAAAAACTGATGCAGTAGAAATGCATTCAAGGACATTCCTAATTAAACATAAATTGCGCGAAGGAGAGACGAAGATTTTTAGAATCCTAAAGAAAAAATAACATTTGGGCATCAACTTGCCTGAGTTCGAAATTTCGCGAGATAATGCCTCGGTAGGCTAATGTTTTATTGGGTTTTACGTGCACTTCTTTTGGGCCCTCACTTTATAACTCTGTTCTTTAGCAGTCATGTGCTCTAACATTTCATCAGGCTGCCGTATATCATCGCGAGACTGCTATAAATAATGCACAATTTTACAATTTGGACATATATTGCTAGTGTTCGATAGTGTTGCAGCGTGCATTTCCCAAAAAAGCTTAACTGTTTAACATGGTTTGCACGTGACGTCATCGCCACTATATGCTGGTGGTCATTGCGAGCTTTCCTTGCTGAGAAAATCAAAGGTGTTTGGAAAAAATGCATGCCGCAAAAGGTTCGCGCACAGTGCACACCATGTATTTGAGAGGCACAAATTATTTGTCTTGGTGCATCGTGCTTACGCACGGCGCGAGCGTCTGGCACGACGAAAACCCGTTTTCTGGCAAGAGTGTTTGTGCAAACAAAGCAGTACCAACTAGCCCACCTATGACTGCAGTTTCCGGGGCCACGCTTTCTGGTCTGCACCGAAGATGAGGGGCAGAGGAACCATTACGACACAGTGTGCTTTTAAACCTAACTTACCCCTTCGCCCCCCCCCCCCCCCTTTTTTCTTTTTTCGTTGCTTCTTCAGAGAATAATTTTTATTTCTGAGGAACCGCCTTCTTTGTTCCGAGGTGTCAATTTAGCAGTTATGTCTCTGTCTTTTGTTCACAGTGATCCTCAATTTATTTTTATTTTGCACCCAAATGTTGTGAAGTTGAAACAAAATACGGAGGTGGTCAAAGCTTGCGGAGGACTTGAGAACGACATTCTTGTGAGACTTTGAGCGGCTGCCAACGTTCATCTGTCCCCCTGAGGCCTCTAGGCTGTTTTCTTTCAGGTATCCCTCCAGTACACACTTGCAGTTCTATGCAACGTCGTATTAATAAATCACATTTATTCCTTTCAATACTTCTATTCTCGGGGACAACTTTCTGGGGCAGTTCAGCAGCAACTAAAACATTTTGGGTGCCTCAGTGATGTGTACACACATAAGCACTGTCATGCAACATTTTTTCCACCTTCAGCAAATACCGCTAAGATGTAATCCGTTACGTTGGTAACTTGAAAAGACATCTATGAGTTTTCCCCTCCGCGCAATGGCAGACGCAGACAAAAGACGAGAAACAGCTTTCTTTCTTCAACTCGCAATTAGCACAATCACGCACGTGATTTTACGGTATTATATATACCCTCAGTGTTCATCATAGTCATAAGCAGGGTTGGCAAAGCATAGAGCATGGCCTGATTTTCACATATTGTTTAGTTTGGCTATTACCATCTTTAATAGAACACGATAATGGAACACGAGCCGTTACCCAAATTATTGGCGATGCTGGTTCTCGTGAACCCCAGCATTGAACTCGAGGTTGTGAATATCGCGTACGTCATGGTGCCACGTGACTCCCAGTATGAAGTCGTGAAGTCATGTTACATCACGGTGTCAACAACGTTAATAGATCTAGTGACGTTCTCAATTTAAATCGACTTAACGCAGTCAGTCACGCACATCACGGCGTCACGTGACGTGTCATTGACAGCATGCCTTGAGACCCTGCAGTCACGTGAACACGTGACACATGGTTCATCATAGTGCCAATACCAGAGAGCCATGAAAACCCACAATTTATTATGCATTGCAATTTTTTCTACGACGATTTGACCAATACGTACAAATAGGGGTGCCGAAATTTGTAGTCCCAAAAATTCAATTTGTAACACTAACAAAAATAAAAATATACCATGAACCGTTTTGAACCGGTTACCGTTGTATTTTTTTCCGGTTCAGTTCCGAGATGGCGGCGAAGATTTCGGTTCGGTTCAGCTCCGGTTTGGCTAAAAATAACACTTCGGTTCCGGTTTTCGGTGCAGTTCGGTTCCGGTTCGACACCCTGGTTTACGCTTTAGGTTTACACGTACGCAGTCGTCTTGTAAACGGAAATGTAATTAATGAAACGTGACTGGCGGCCATTCAACCGCGTTTAAAGATGCGTCATTGAGCCTAATTAAATTCTTTTGAGAGCGCAGCTCATAGGCGCCCGTTTGCGGCTTGAGCAGCGTCGGCGTCGCCGTCGGCGTAGCCGCGCGTTGTATTATGGGACGTTTCCCATAATGACGTCTCACGTTACGTCACGTGTGACGTCACTAGGGTCACGAGTGACGTCACGAAGATCACGACGAAGGTCACGACCTTCACAGTGAGGTTCACGTGACCTTCACTCGCGAAGGCCACGACCTTCACGAGGTTTCACTAGTTACGTCACGAGGGTCACTAGTGACGTCTCTAGGGTTACGATTGACTCACGAGGGAGGAGGAAGCAAGGGAGAGCAGGAGGGGAGGAGGAGGAGGAAGGGAGTTGGAGGGGAGGAGAATGAGAGGAGGAAGACGAGGAGGGAGGATGAGGAGGGTGTACGGAGGAGGAGGAGTAGCGGCATACCCTCCCTCCTCCTTCTCTTCGGGAGCTGCGCTGGAATTAGGCATTACAGGGAATTGTAAACGTCTTCCATTTTTTATTTTGATATTTGCCTGCTTTTTTAGCACGCAATACTAGTGCTGTTTTTTTATCAATATCTTGGCGCTGCTGGAGATTACTGGCAGTCATGATCAGCATTCACTTCCTTGCATCATTCATAGGTTGCAGATGACTGTATCATATTCGCAAGCGAACGTCGCTGAGGAGCGAGAAAATCAGAGGAAAAGAACTTTATCTGCTTCCTTCGATGCTTTTATCGTAAAAAGATTAAAAATACAACAAATAAAAGCAATAATTTCCAAAATGTTAAAATTAAGTATACCAAATTAACCTTTTTTTAAAACTGGCATCGTTAAGATTCAACAATAAGGCTATTGGGGCGTCGCCAATGTTAAAAAAAATGATGTGAGTGCATGTTTTAGGTAAAATGGAAATATTGAGCGAGAAGTCTTACAATAAATAGTTTTGAACATAAAGCTAAAACGTAATCCACACGAAACGAAATGAAGTAAAAAAATGTACTCACGAGCCTTGGAATGAGTCTTTCGCATTTTTTGGCTTTTGGAATCCCCGGGGTATCGGTATTGCCATTGTCATCGCCTAAACATGAAACAAAAAAATGTTGATGATAAAACTCAAAATTCATCGAGAAATAACCGAGAGTAACTGACCTAAAAAATCACTGCCTTGTATTAATCGAAGTGTTACTCTCACTCGACTACCTGGACCATATTTAATTTTTCTTTTTCTCTTGTGAGCAAATACGTATGTAGGGTATCAAAAATCTTTATTCTGACTGTAAAATTGATCGGAAATAACGGCGCTGCGCCCGATCTCAAATTTTCAGAAACATTATTTTGTAGTGATGCATATTATCTTTTCAAATCTCAAGGTGCCGCCTTCTTCACGTCAAAGAGAAACATAACAATAAACTTACAATGGTTAACGGACGACGAAAACAAAACAATCCATTTAAAAATAATTGAGCTTGGGGTGCCATCAGGCAATGGGCGCAGAGGATAGACAAGCAAAGCCTCTTGTTTTGATTGAGTGTGGCGTCAGCTCGCTGTGCCTATGGACAGATGGCGCCACAAGCCCGATTCCCGTTAACTCCGTCGTCCGCTACGACGCCCGGCGTTGATTCTTGCACGTTTGCTGCTGTCATTGGTCACAGGAAGGAAATATACGGCTTGAAATATTAGAAGTTAAATACAGCACAAAAAATAAATACACGTTTCGTTAATATTTAAGACACCTACACGCCGGTGCCAATTTTCTCGGCTCATTTAAGAGCCTACCTAATCATTTCCCGCAGCCTACATTATGAATAATACTAGCAATACGAAACAAACTATTTGGCACAGTCCTACACTTGGAGAGTTTCTTCCAACGTATGGCTAACACTGACCTTTTTTTCTTTTTTTTTGCAATGAACGCAGATCGTTGGTACTTTTAGAACTGATTTAAACTTCTCATATGTTGGCAAACTCCAAGTTACTTTGATGAGCATAAAACACAAATGTTTTGCCTTAGCCTCGCTCAACAAATTAACATATTCTTCCATTTTTCTAGACAAGTAGATGAGTTCCTTTTATAGACCAACACGCTGCTCTGACGTCACGCCTCTGTGGCGGCGCTGTTGTCGCCACGGCACATGCGCAGGAGCTTCCCCTCACGCGAATCTGGTTTCTGTGCTCGCGCAGTGCCCACACCTAGTGTTGGCGAACGCGGGTTTGTTTGTAAACAGCGTGTCGGTCTATACAGAATTATAATTTCTGAGTTCTTTCAGTAACCACCGCCTTTTAACGTAACACGTTCTTTCACTAGTTTCTCCGGATTTCGTGAAGCCGCCTTTCACGAAGCCGTGGCCTGTGACGTCAATAGAGGTCAGACGACGTCACATCATGTAACCTATGCACCGTTTCAGTTTCGGCCGCTGAATTTAGCGAGCAAATTGATGTGTGATGACGTAATGTCCTGTGACCTATACACCGATACACTTTTCACGCTAAATTTATCGGGAAATTGACGTCACGTGACCTAATGTCAAGTGATGCTAGGACGTTTCACGTATGCAACGCAATTAATTGCCCGGAAATTTGCCACACAATTTTTTGTCATTTATTTTATTCATGCGAGACGAAAAGGCAAAATGAAAATCCCGTTTACCCTGCCACCTTTTTGAATTCTATTGTCTGAAAAAGCGGCCAGTATTTCAGGAAGTCTTAGAAAGCAATGTTAGAAAAGAATTTGTGTGATCCACGGCTTCAAAGCTTTATTCGGGATTGTTTTCCCGCTTATTGCTGTAACCTAACTTCCCACTACCGACCGCGAGAGAGCTTTGTGGTGGTACTTAACATAAATAGAATCATTGCAACACCATAAGGCCATCTCTACTATTGTTCGTTTCTAATATATGAAGACAGATTAGAATAAATGTGAGCAGCTAAGTAGTATGCTGCGGTGGTCATGTTATTTACTATTTATGAGAAATCATTTATCACGTCGATATTTTTTCTTCGATATTAGTAGATTTGTATTAGGCTACGGCTTCTGGACTCCACACTTACCGAAGGAAACGTCCACCAGGACGAGACACAGGGAAAGGAGGAGCGCAAGAGTTGCTTTCATGGCTGCGTTGTCACCTTAGCTGTTGCCGTACACCACTAGAGCTTCATTTATAATGAGTGACAAATGCGTCACGACTTTTTGTAAAATGTCGGAGTGTCAGTATTACCCCAACATCCATTTTCGTTCCGTATTCATTTATTTTTTTGGATTTTAGCTTATTTTTTATATGTGAAGATAACCACAGCTGGAAGCTGCAGTTAATAATTTTGCAGGAGCATATGCACCAAGGGGGTTGTCAGATGCACATCTTGTCAAGACAACATGACAGATTGCAATATAGAAGCCCTTTACGAAATAAGAGTACCATTTACATCTCCCACAGTCCAACAAAAATACGTTTCCTTATGTCCTCCTGCGAACAGTAAAAGTGCGCTGATTCTTACCTAATTGTTCATCAGTATATTCGTGAGAATGATTTTGACAGACACTTTGATTGCATTTCTGCTTTATGTTATCTTGTTCAAAATTCATGACTAATACAAAGACATCGACGCTTTAAATTTTAAATGTCGCATATTACGGTAGAATAAAAAACAACTTACAAATACGTTCAGTTAAATTAATGCGGCACAATGTATGAGTAAGAATTATTTTACACACATTACTTTGATAAAAAAATAGATTTGTAAAATGTATACATTTTTCTGCACTGCAAAAAGTAAATCTTTTTGCAATTAATCTTAGTCAAAAACGCAATTCAAGAACGCAATAAAAATACATATTGATAATAATCGATTTCTTTTTTAAGTAAGGACGATACTTTATTATATAGACAACCACTCATAAAAGGTTTTAGTCCAAGCCCACAATTCCGTCTGTGAGGACCGGTACTTACTGTGATTAACGGGAATAACATGGTCAGTTTTATGATAAGCAAAGGCCTGTGTTCAGGAAAAACCATCAGTTTACCTTACAATGTCTAAGAAACCGGGTTCTCCACTGCTGTGAAATCATGTTTAACGAATACCTAGGGTTACGTTACGTATGTGGCATGCCTTTCTATTTTTAGACGATGACGAAAAATAGAAGCAAGACCGCCACCCGAGATTGATAATCTGAAGCAGATTAACATGGAACTTTGCAATTGAACTAGTACATATGCGTAACCATATCACCGCTAGGTGTGTACACATCACTGACGAATCTAAGAGTATGTCTCTTCGGTGGAGTCATTTCCTTTTCTGATGTCAGAGGAGAATCAAATTAATTGAAGAGTACTGCGAGAGCATGGTGCTGTGGCAGATGTCATCACAATCCACGAAGTTTAATCATCTCCTCTGACAAGCTGGTGACACTATTTTCTAGTCGCAAAAGTGAACCGAGCTATAAATCACTTGCTTTCCTATCGCGCGAATTCTGTCAACACAAGCTAACTAGACAGGCCTCTGCACTATTTCTTTTACGACATTTACCTTGGTCGAAGGCGAGGGACAGATAAGACGAGAGTGCAGCGTCAGCGTTCAGATGGGACTCATGCTCAGTTAGTGAAGAGCTGATTGGTGATACAGTATAGACCAAACGCCGATAAAACACGTTTGCCCAAATTGGAGTAGATGACGCAGCTAGCATAGTGTTCAGGACTCTTGTTATCTAAGTGGTGCTTGTTGTGCCTTCCATGCTTGGCTTTCAGGGCCTCGCTAAACACCACAATGTTCGATCATTTCTTAGACTGTTGTGTCCACAAAAACATGTTAGGAAACTTCCCAAACCTCTTCCGATATCTGTTGCGTGAATAGCGCTCATCGGGCTATTAATCTCAAAATGCAGCCGGTTGTCAAGTTTAATATTTTTTCACTTACTGCTCTTTCCCCAATCTTCGCTCCCCCCTCTGTGAGATCACCAATGATACCCAAGTATGAATATCTATACCAGAGCTCAAAACATAGACTACCCAGTCTAGTATATATTGGCACTCACCGATGAGATTGTTTTTTTTGTAGGAAATTATTGTGAAATTTAAATGGCATAAATGTTTCTTGATGGATGGATGAAAATAACTTTATTTATTTATAGAAATGGAGGCGGTTATACACGCGTGCTCCTTCGGCAGTTAGCCACCCCTGGTGGCAGGGTTTCCATGGGCCTCGGCGACCTCGGCAGTCCGGCGGTACTTTGAATTATCCACTTTCAGACTTGGCGAAGGAACGCCGGCGGTACTTTGAATTATCCGAATAAGCGTTATCTTATTTAGGGCGGCGAGCGGGAGGCCACTTTGGGGCCTAAGTATGATTTTATAGTCCTCCAGAGAAAAGATTGGGGAACTTACTTGGTGGGTCATCTAAGGGTCGTGGAAATTTCCCCGAAAGCGGACTGTTCGTGGGGAAATTTCCCCCGGCAAAAAAGAACGGCCGGAAGCGGAGCCCCTAACGATTTGTCGGAGTCGTGTGGCCTGACGACCTTTGTAGTGTCCTGTTTGGACACCCCTTTAGCCGCCGGAGCGGCTGCGCGGTGTTGGTGCAGCGAAACCGAGGAGCTGGTAGGCTTAGTTCCATAGAACGGTCAGGCAGAGCGTCTAAAGCCCAGAAAAAAAGGTCTTGGCGAGGAATGCCTAAAGTGGCGTGTTCTTACCGAATTCCGGGCACCATCCTGGACCTTTAGGGAAAAATTTTAAAAGCAAGATCCGGGGTCGCCGGAAATTTTTCGGCGACGCGAGAAAGGTTCTGCCCTCCCTCCTCATCTTCTTCCTAATGTAATGTAATCGTAATGGAAGCGACGCGAGTGAGCCCCCTCGAGGGTTTTAGGCTCAGTATTTTTTTTTATTCGCAAGTGCCCGCTAAAGCACCGTCTTCCGGAGCTCGTGGTGTGACAATATCATCAATATTCCTAAACTATTATGCAGCTCTTAAAGGTCAATTTACTTGCAAAACAAAACAAAAAAGCACACGGTGTAAGTACATTTTACCCACATAACAAATTAAGAGCTTATCTGGCGCACTCCTTCGAGTGCCAGGTTTAATTCAATCTCACCTGCAAAGCAATACTGTTTTAAGGTAGCTGTGTTGGTTAGCTGGCGTTAAATTGGACAAAGTTATCTTCCTGTTTGGGCAGGAAATACTGTCACCAATCTTCCAAGAAACGGTAGTACTACCTTTTGGGCCGTACGGTACGACGGTTACACAAGCGTTGGCTATGCCAAATGCTGTTGTTGCGCGAGTTGGTATTGTATGTGAGAAAACATAATTGCGCATTAAGACAAAGGCAGAGGATTAAATTAGTTCAAAGTTAGCGCTCTGAGGTGTTTGTTCTTTCTTTGTCCTTGTCTCAACGCGCGATCATGTTTTGTCACGTTCGCGATACGATAGAATATGTATAGCATTCATGTGCGTATCGATTAAATAATTTGCATCAAAAATGTTTATTGTATCTGGTACAAACTTGCTGACTGTAACACATACTACTAGTTACCTCCCTAATTACAAACCAAAATGAAAATATCACATTCGTAGAAGATACCAGCTCTGAAAAAGAGTGTGACATTGAAAGTTATTTTTGTCGAAAACATTACGAAAATAAAATATCTTGCTTGCCGATATTGTTTTTGTACAATACGTAGACTCTTTTTACGCTTGTTTGAAAATGAGTGATGCCTGTCTATAGGAGCATCACAATGGAAACTGAAAGAAATAAAGGGTATTTTTTATATTTTCTTCGTACGCCTTTAAAATTTAAGCAAAATAAACAAGCAAAGTTGTTTAACAGCAGGAGTTTAGGCTGCCAGGTTATATCAACATTCTTACCCTCCGTAGATGAGAAATTTATTCAATACGGTACGACTTACAGAGTGGAGTCTTTAGCGGGTATCACGGAGTCTTGATACACGACCGCACGCCAGTACGATGCTCATCCAGATAGAAACGGTGAACTACTTACACCGTACGTCCGAACGACTTGCTCGAACAACTAAGCTGAAAAGGAGAAAGGAAGCGAACGCCGGTCGAAAAAGCATAAAACAAAAAAGCAAATAAGCAAGACACCGGGCGAATTGCTGTTTCTATAAAACGCATACAAAAACTGTTTTTTTTCAAGCAGCCCCCAGGGCTTTTGGTGACTGTCGTCCCGGCGACAGGCGTCACAGTGTCGCGCTCGTCGCGGCTTTGCCTCTTGGCAACTCCAGAGTTTGCCACTGCGGAACAAACGCGCCGAGAGCCGTCACTTTTTTACTTATATTTTCATGTCCATGTTCGCTTTCTCCTTCCATGAGGAATATTGCTTACCAAAGAGAAACAATAATACGCGCGCACACACACAACACGCACGCAATCACAACGAATAGCTCTTCAGCCTCTCGCCAAATTATTATATACTTATTTTCACCTTACGATGTACCGCTATGGACGCTGCGAGCTGTCCGAGCCAATCCGTACTTCCTAGCTCGTCTCGAGACTTCGCGCTCGCCGCGCCGCTCCGCCCAACCGGGAGGACACCTGACGCCCTCCGAGCTATGAATTGGCTCCTGTGGCTTGTTGCATCTTTTGCGGTCCTTCGTAAGGTTAAACAAAGTATACAAGTGTACGTCTCCACACCGACTCGCCGACGCCATTTCGTGCTGTACATAGATGTGAAATATACTTACTTGTTTTGGTATTATTGAGCTGTCTCCATGTCGTCGCTGGCGTTTCTGTAGTCAAAAGTGAGCCACCAACGCCACCATTGCGAATGTTAATTGACTTCGCGCCGCCACCCGCAAGAAGGCGCGGCTCACATTTCATTACGCTGAACCGTTTCCAATGAATCGGTGACCGCTACATTAGATTAGGGTTCCGTTCCGGTTCGTGTCCAATACCACATGTTTGATTTCGGTTACAGTCATGTTCCGGTTCAGTTAAATATAACGGTTTTGCTTCGACCGGCTTCCAGTCCGGTTCAACACTCTGGTTCAAAAGCTACACTGTTAGCAAAAATGTAATATTACACCCTGTTTACACCCCATTTGCACTCATTAGCATATTCTTACACGCTCTGTGAGCGATAAATCGTCATAAAATTCCTTGGGGTAGTAAAAATTGGTGTTTCGGTTTCGGTTTACACGACAAGGCGTGTAAACAACACTGAAAACGCCCCAGCCCAACACCTCAAAACGGCGAACGCCATGTTGCCTTTGCCTGAAAGCGGTACGGCGGTACGGCGGTCCGAAGGTGAGTGTTTGATTTTTTTATCAAGTTTGTATAGAATGTAGTACGTTTCAAATTTTTGTTACGTGCCGTTCAAGAACGTTAGATTTGCTTTGAGCAAGCCGGCTGAGGTTTTTATAGTGTATCACGAAATACCGTTAGGCTCGATTCACACAGCCGTCGTTTAGCCCACAGGTTTAGCCATCCCGTCGATTGGAAACGACTCGACTGCTCGCCGGTTCTTTTGCGCGAGGGCCCTGAGAACCCTACGAACTGTGGTGCGCAAAGCTAGCACAATTAGGCACGGCTATCGTCCCGGTGGAAGCTGCAGAGAGCGGAAACCAAAGACACCGACGCATAAAAGTGACGAAGCCGCAATCCTGCGCTGGTTGTTGTCCCACCGCTCTCACCGGCACTATCGACACTTCGCTGCCGGGTTTCTCGTATTTCGACGTTGTAGAGAAACTAGGCAAGCGCAAGGAGTCTCCATATCGTTTTCTCCGTCGCCTTCGTGGAGGAAACACGGTGGCGATATAAACATATGCTCATGCAGTCAGTCAGTCAACTTGGAGAACCCCTGTTGTCCCTCAAGCCTATCGCATTCCTTTACTGCATTTGTGACAACAATAACGTTTCCCCAGTGTGAAGCTTTCAGTCAAAACGGGCAACAAACTGTGTTGTGCATTGCATGTAGCCTTGAGGGAATTCTTCGCCGGAGACACCAGCAGATTAGTTTCATTGGCAAGGTGACCGGCCACTAACGTTTTTGGCAAATGAAGCGATCACAAAATAAGTAGAAATGCAAACCATGTTGAATGAATATTAACTTTGGCGTAGCCAGAGCCTGCCAGTTGAAATTTCTAAACAGCAACCTTTAACAATATAGTCTGCGATAACTTCTTTATGCACTTGGGACTGCAATTTTAAGCACACAGTCACTCCACAAAGCTGTCGAAAATCATGTAAACCACAGCAGTTATCGTCCCCGATTCGGCTGAGCGAAGCCTTAGCTTGATGAAAAGAACGGCGGTCTATACATCTTGGTTCTTTCAATCGCAACCTCGCATAGCTGAACACACAAACAAATCATGGAAACATATTTCTTGCGCTGGCTTGCAAATCACAGCACGCAAGCAGGGTACATAGCAGAGCAGAAAACACTGGCAATGAGCACACGCAGGCACGCAACTTCCTTTTCTTTTCCCCTCGGCGTATGATAAATTTGTTGCAGCATTCCGTAAGCACGTCGACATTCGAAAGTGGAGCCTGATTTGCCTTGCAGTGCCTTGCGGAACGGCAGTATCGCCCACCGTTCTTAAGGCACTGCAGGACTCGCAAATGTGTGAACAGTGCTTTGCAGTAAAGGCTGTTGGGTTGCACGCGAGGTCGAGAGAAGGGAGGCCAGATGGGCGTGCGTACCAAACTCAACTAACTTTATTTTTAGCAGTTCTCCCCTCTCCCCAGCTCACTTCCTTTCCCCGTCGTCCTTTCTCTTCCCGAGCTGCAGGGGAAGGGAAACTCTCCGATGCAGGAGAGAAGGGAAATCCGGTTCGCCGCGCTCGGGCCGCGTTCTGACGTGGCTTGGGGCCACTACATCACTCCCCCTCCATAGATTCTATAGGCAGCGCTCGCCCATTCGTGCCCTCCCGTCTCTGTCGCGAGGTGTTCACGTCAATGCGCACGCTGTCGCACCCAAGAATCCGAGCGACCCAGAAGCTGGTTACTGCCCGCTTCATTTGGCCTGGCATCAACCACGACGTCCGGCAGTGGACACGCGAGTGTGTGTCGTATCAGCGAGCCAAGGTCCAGCGTCATATTATGACACCCTTGGCATCCTTTCCGACCCCGGACGCCCGCTTCGACCACATTCACGTCGACATTGTCGGACC
>JAZHYW010035050.1:0-16632 GCA_037355805.1 Ixodes ricinus | reverse complement strand
TTACGGTTTGCGCTATTTCTGACTGTGTTGTCCTTTCTTAGCGTGGCGAAGATTGGAAAATAGTCAATTGTTAAGCGGTGAAGCCGCGAAGGGCTCATTTTCACGAACTTGGGTGCCTAAGGATTTTCACAATGAGCACCAAAGCGGCATTTGGAGGCTACAGTCGTCTACGTTCGGATAGAAGACGCGCTACAGGGCATGTGGTAACAGTGCAGTTTGTTTGTTTTGTCTGTTGCACTGGGCTGTGGGGAGACATCTTGAACTCCGCAAGCCTTGCTTCTCCGCGCAGTGAGAAAACACCGATATGTACAAGTTTGAAGCCTTTCTCCTTGCTCACTCTCCTCTCGACCAGCCAAAAGAGAAATATTTTTTTCGGAACTGCTTAGAAGTTCCGAGCATCATGCCCTTTCTAGCCCAACTACAAGCCTTGTTCAGCTGTATAATATAAATATAGACGGTTGTATGAATGTATATATCTATTATATTTTCATACAGCTCCTTTTTACGCAATATAGCAGGAACAAGAAGAAATATCTATATTTACTTCACGCCAAACCGACAGTGGCTCGCCACTCATGTGTATTATGAAAGAAACTTGAAGGAAGACGCAGCGAAAATGGATCGAGGTACACCTAAGCACTTCTTATGAGTTGTGAATGCGAAAGCATGAATGTCGTTCTTGCGCGCGTCCTCGTGAAGCTGCCGCTCCTGCTGACATCGGCCGTGCCGCAGCTTTTGGCGGCACGGAATCGGATGCAGGAATCGGCTGGCGCGCTCGGGCGCCCGTTCTGCCGCACGAGCGCACCTGCCGAATTCGTTTACTAGAGTAACTGTATAGGCTCTGCTTGCAGAGCCAGAGTATCGCGTTCCTTTTCCTTTCGCCGCCATCTCCGTATTGGCGGAGGAGTGGTCACGTGGGCAGAACTGGAGCCGACCTTCGTGCGGGAAAGCGGCCTTCCAGAGCGCCGCGTTTCGGGGGGGAGACATATTTTCCGCTTTGCGTTCGAAAAATATAGATCCTAGACTAAAATTGAACGAGCCGAAAGCTTCCTAAGTCATTGAACATTATGTGCGTCAACTGGGTACAGTACAATCCTATTTTTTATAACGCGAGCGATGTTTTAGGACATCAGTTTCCAAGGTATGTGAAGCAGACGACACGGACGACGATCGCGTTGCTCGCGTCTCCGGCTCTCGCGGAGTGATACGCGATACGCGACTGGCACATCCGGCCTTCTTGGAGAGTTGGCGAGCTCTCGTTCGAAAGCGAGGGGACGGCGTTTTCATCAGCCGCTGCGTCGTTTACCGCAATGAATTTTGCATGCGCGTAGAAAGAGCCCCGTGAAAATGACAGGCTGTAGTGTTACGAAGTGCACAAATCGAGCGGACAGCGGCAAGAGCTTGTACCGGATTCCGACGGCGAGACACGATCTCCAAGAGCTCTATTCGGGCGTCTCGAATTCGCGAAATGGCAAAAACTTGAGATAAAAAAGAAAACAAAGTTGTACACTATTTTAGCATGAAAGTGCGGGTGCTCGACATTCCTCAGATTCGCATATAATTGGGACGCACGAAGGTAAAGCACTGCTCAGTCTACATAAAACAAAATAAACTGTCTGCTAAGAAAAAAGTGAAAGCCGTTTACAACTCCCTGTAACGCCGAATTAGAGCGCAGCTCTTGAGGAGGAGGAGGAAAGGGTACGGGGGGGGGGCAAGTGACCCGGCTAGGGGGGGTCACGTGACGTCACTGATGACGTCATCAATGATGATGATGCGGATGCCGATGACGTCATGCAGTGACGTCACTGATGACGTCATCAGTGATGATGACGATGACGATGCAGATGCCGATGACGTCATCGGTGACGTCACTGATGACGTCATCGGCATCCGTATCGTCATCGTCATCATCATGACGTGACCTCCGGAGTCACGTGACCAGGGCGCCACGTCACTGATGACGGTCATCGGCATCAGCATCGTCATCACGTGACCTAGGGACCACGTGACCTGGGGGCCACGTGACCTGGGGGTCACGTGACCTCGGGCGGTTACGCCGACGGCGACGGCGACGCCGCTCAAGCCGGAAACGGGCGCCTAAGAGCTGCGCTCTAAAAAAAGTCACAGGTTGGGCAGCGGCATCCGCTCTTCGATTAAATACAAGGGGAAAATAAGCAGGCCTGCGTTCTTTTGCTTCTTGCGATCGCTCGAGGGGAAAGGTCCTCCAAAAGTTGGGCAGACAGCGGGCTCACGACGCTATCTGCGTCCCGGCAACAGCGACTTGACGACTTCACTTCACACGCGACCCGTGGAACCCGCGGGTGCGATTCTTGCAATCGAGAGGGAAACAGGAAACGACGGGAGAACGATGACGGCAGGGCACATGCGCGGCTCGTCGCCGCACGCCGCACTATTTTCCTTACGCAGCGCGCCGCAGCAGCCTCAGCACGCCACAGCGTGCCGCCTCGCGTCTGCGCCTTCGTGTCCCCTGCAAAAACCGACTGTGGCTTCCCGCAGCGCTTGGCTCCAGAATGGCACCATTGCGGTACTCTGCTCCGCAAGCGGAACATATACAGTTACTCTATCGTTTACTAGCGCGCTGGCGGCGCGGCCACGGAGCGCCATGGGGTGGCACTAATTAAAACTGACGCGCGGCGGCCCCTCCTTCAGATTTCGGCTTTATTTGACTGCCGTTTTTCGCGGCTTTTTGTGCGGCTTCAAAGCTGGAATGCCTCAGATCGAGGCTTTACTTCGCTCTATTCGGAAACGGGAATTCAGGTGCCGTTTGGCGCGGCTGATGACGTCGGCTAACGCCATGGAACAGTTAATGTTTTCGCATTAAAATATCGCATGCGCTGGAAGGACGGAATACACGTGCCAAACAAATCTGCTCAGAATCATTCATTTTGTAGTATTGCCTAGAGTAAGATTTCCTTCTGTTCTGCCTTTTATAATACACATCAGTTGTCAGTCAGCACTTGATGGTCGTGCGTGCATGTTCGTTATTTTTTATTGTTTTGTTCAATGCTTTGCTCATCGTGTTTTCCTCCCCTTGAAGATCAGTTCAGCTTAGCGATGTGATCCAAGTTTCTGAACACTGACGAACATACTTTTTTCGGCTTTTAAAATTTAAGGCAATATTATTTTTGAATACATCAGAAATAATAAACAAAGGGAGTCTCAAGACGAGACATTGTTGTCTTGTCCGTCCCTTTGTTTATTTTTTTCTGATTTATTAATTGTTACTAATGCGCTCACCGTAACTCTAGTTATTTTCTTAAAAGTCGGTTTGGTAGACGAACTATTCAAGTTAATACATAAGCGCCTTCTTCAGCGTATTTCGATGAGTGAATCTCGCTAAACTTGCAGATTAGAGTGGGGCAACGTGAGCTGGTAAACGGACGAGAAACTGACATTATAACCTGGTAGCACTAAACATGTCAAGCTCAGCTTTGCAAAGAAAGGTTGAAATGAACTATCCCGTCCCTTATCGTCGCAGTGCGGAAGCGGGTTACATTTCACATAGTATTCTGGGTGCACATTATGTGGCACTTTCCTTCTTCCGCTAGCACTCGGCTCTCTTAGCTTGAATTGCTGCCGACTGAACCTGTTTCGATTGCGTACGATTGACATACGCCGCAGTTCTGCATTCCAGCTTACCAGGCAAATTTTCGCGTACTTAGCAATATAAAAGAAGGTCTGCTTCGTGATATTTCTGGGATATTTTGAATTCTAAGCTTAAAAATCGGAGTATGCGCGACGGACAACCAGTTGGTGTACAGTTCTGAAAACATGTGCGATGAGACGAGATGTCACCTTTGTGCCAGACAAGAAGATCTGACATCATGATTGTGTTGTCTGACCTTTTCGTCTCTAGTGCTCATGTAATTTTGTTTTTTATCTCCATCCCTCTTCATCAGAATGGTAAATGTAAGACATCCCGTTCATCTTCTGATGTCCTTTGCTTCTGCAGCAGTAGGGAAAATAAACAAATAAGAACAATGATTAAACGATAATTGCATATAAGCACTAATCAGTGACACCCAACGAGAATGCGATCCTAAAGACTTACTTATCACACATTTGCGTACACCAGCGCCAAAAATGTGTTATTTGAAAGGCTGGTCATCGACTAACCATTTAACTCGATTAATCACTACCGTTAATTCAAATAATTAATCGATTAATTGCTTGCATTGAGTTAAAGGCATTGTGTAAAAGAAGCGTCGAGCTGCACATTTTGTTTTTACTGTGTTTTGCTGCGTTTTCTGTGACGAAACGTTTCTCAAGGCTTATTTGAATAATGACGCTTCCCCAGTCACAAAACAAAAACGCAGACAAAAAATTCCAAAAGTGAAATATTTTTACATTAAAAATTAAAAACTATACGATCACTGTGGATGGCAATCAGAAGTAAGGCTGAAATTTTATACCGTGGAAAACAACGGCGCTGCCTCCTAATAAAAATACACGCGCGCAAAGAAATAAGACAGGCGATTTTAGTTTTTTCGTCGAAATATTTCGCTCAGAACCGATTTGATTAGCTGGTTAGACAAATAGTCGCGATTAAGGCATTTATCGACTAATCCTAATCTTAATCGATCGATCATCCCTAGATTTTAGCGATTCGGGACCTTTGTTTGCAAACGTCATGTGGTCGCACTCGTTCTATCAATGCATCGTTTATTTGTTCTTTCAAACTAAACAGGTCTCTACAAACATTTTTAGCACAGGCAGATACACTTTCTTGGTTATTTTGGAATAACGACATTTATCTGAAGGAACGCATTTTTCATTAACAAAACTAGGCATAACCGCACAATATAAGACTTTGTTTAGATATGAGTTAGCAACGTAAGACACTCCTTAGACAGCTTTACACCTGAGACGTTTAAATTCATCTTGTTTGCTGAAACCTCGGGTAGTTTTGGTGATGGATTGAATAAGTAAACTTTAGAGAGAAGAATAAATGTCAGGAGTTGTACGATTCATCGTTCCTGCGATGCAATATGTTGCTGGTTGAAATCTTCACCAGGCGCATTCTTAAGTGACCTTTTGGTCTGTCGCGTTTACGCATCATGCATTTACACCAGTAAACAGAGCGCGTTCACAAAGAACAAGAAAAAGAAAAGACGTTCTCGTCATTCGGGCTTCTCTTTAAGCTTTTGACCGCAAAAACTGACGAATGTCGTAAGGTGTTGTTTATGGTTGTTGCTGTACGTCACATCGTCGTACATTTTTTTTTTGACACACTCTTGGCCGTGCAGGAAAAGCACGTGTTGCAAAACTCCGGGAGCTAGGGTTTAATCCAAGAGCGTGCTAGAATTTATATGAACAATCAAGTATATAGTTTGACTGTAATGGGCACATTGCCCCTCTACAGAAAAACCACTAGGCTGCAGAATAAAGCATTTTATCTGCTTACTCCTGAAATTAAGAACGAAATGAAAGTTTTTTCCAAAATTAAAAAGGTTCTTCAGTTATGAAGCCACTCTTTCAGGTACTCACTATTGCATTAGACTTTAAGTTAGAATACAAAATACCTTTTTTGGGACGATCTTGTAGATTTCGAAGTTTTAGCTCATTTATGACTTCGTTCTTGTTTTGCGCGCCGTCAGTAGGGAGTTTTAGAATAACGTACGCAATTTTAGCGCACGCGTTAGCGCTATATTTAGGGCTCCCGTTAACGCACGCTACGCAAGAGAGTTTTAGAATAGCGTTTCTCCGCCGCGACGCAAAAGTCCAAGCATCTCGCGCTTGCAACGCCACCAAGATAGTCAGAATTTTTATTTCACTCACGAAATGCTGCTACTTCACATAAAACAATATTTTGGTCCAGAGTAAACATTTAGATTTGTTTAGACATGAGAATGCGACCGAAGCGGTCGACCAGTGGTGTCCGCTGGCGTCGCCTCGGCAAGAGTGGTCTCATGTACTGACCTTCGCACACCGTACCACCACCGAGAAACGTTCGCGCGTCGCAAGCATCAAGTTTCCAGTGATCGTTGCCCAGTTACTGGGTTTTCCAAACCGAGTGCAATGTCGTCCCGTATTGAAAATCGCAGTCGCGAGTGATGCCCCCGACGCCGCCAAAGCTGTCCAGCGGCCGCAGCGATGGTCCTGGGCGCCACCATTTTTAAACTGTGTTCGTCTTTGCTTTAGCCAACTTCTCATCACGAATGCACCTCGGAGGAGCGCAAAGACTCTTTGCGTACGCACAGAATTTCCGAAAAATAGCGTACGCTATAATAGCACACGCCAAGCGCAAAACGTGGTTAGCGTTCGGCGCATGCGCAGTGGTGACGGCGCTATTCTTTGCGCCCGCAAAACTTTAGCGTGCGCTATTTATCGGAAATTGCGTGCATAATGTGCCACGATCTTTTCTACTTCCCAGGAGCAGGCGGAAGAGGCCGCCACTGCGCTTCCCCCACCGCCACGCCATGCCCCAAGGTCATCGTGTCCGACACAGAAGCTGAAAACCCGAATTTCGCTAAAGGTTACATATCTGCCCCGGCCCAAATTATCCTAAGAGCCAAGCCTTTTAATTCGTATCAATCAAATGTCAGCCTAATCTGGACTCCAACGCACGCGGGACTCTGCGAAAACGAGTTGGCCCACTCCACAGCGCCATGCAGGATACACCGTCCGGGCGGGATGGATCCAGTTTCAAGATCACGGGGCTCGTTCAGCGCACGACCGTCTAGTCGCCTTCTGTGGCATTACCTGTCATCACCGTCTCGCCCGCCGCCTTATACTCTCCTGCAGACATGTACATACGTAACGCGTTACAAGTAAGGAGTTACTTTTACCTAGTTACAATTTTCGGTAACGAGTAACGTATTTAGTTAATTTTCTGGGAAAGGAACGAGTAACGCATTTCATTTCATTTTTCATTTTCATTTTATTACCTTAAAGTTACTTTAGTTACTTTGAAGGCCAAGTAACGAGTAATGGTATCTCGTTACTTTTGAGGAGTAACGTGTACCACACCGTTTAATTATTCTCATTTTAATTGTAACCTCAGTATGCGCATATTGCGAGAACGGTTTGTTGAGTAGCCCAAAAAACAACTAAGCAGTATGACAGTACAGCAACGTATATCGCTGAACACGTCAGTCGAACAATTCGACTGACGTGTCCAGCGATAAACGTTGCTGTACTGAACTCTACAGCTGGGAATGCCCTTCACCCAGCGAACACAGTAAAATTCGTTGGTAGAACCTTCTAGTTCCGAGAACGGACCGAATGTAAACCCGGAGGTTGCGAACACGGGAAGGCACAGAGCCCATTACCCGCAGTCCTCAATGAAGGCGCAGTTACCGAAGATTCATCAGCTCTTGCTGAAGCACAACACTGCCGTTCCTTCGAGTGCGTCGGTAGAACGACTCTTCAGCGTCGCGGGAGATGTATTTTCAAAAAGGCGGGGAAACATAACTGCTGAAAACTTCGAGAGGCAGTGCTTTAGCTCAACGACTGCTAAAAAGAAAACAATAGACCATGAAACAAAAACAGTTGCGTATTTGGTCGTCAAAAGTAACGTGGAAAGTAACTCGGTACTTTTGAGGTAACTCACGCGTTCCTTTTCAAATAAAATAAAATCAAAGCTTTATTTTTCAGAAACACTGGAAGGAGTCCTAGACAAAAAGCTGTTGAGACAGCTTGACTGGGTCTGGGACCCTTATTACATTATTACATTGAGAATCGGTAACGAGTAACGTATTTAGTGTCTTTTTGGGCAAGTAACGAGTAACGGTATTTAGTTACTTTTTTGGGGTAACGTGTATAAGTCTGCTCTCCTGCGACCCAACCCATCTCCCGGAAAGAGGGTGTTATGTGGCGCCACCTAGAGACACGCTCCTTCCCCAGCCCTCTCGTCCTCTTCCATATCTACCCATCCTTCAACAATCCCACCTGCATTTTCTGCAGCGCCAGGGCTATCCTCTCCCATGTATTATGGACTTGCCCTTCTTTCCCTCCCTCTCCCTTCCCCTCGGAGGAGCGGTGGGACGCTGCGCTACGTAGCTCAGGCACGACCACCCAATTACAGGTGGTCCGTCGGGCTGCCGAGGTCGCCGAGGCCCATGGAAACCCTGCCACCAGGGGTGGCTAACTGCCGAAGGAGCACGCGTGTATAACCGCCTCCATTTCTATAAATAAATAAAGTTATTTTCATCCATCCATCAAGAAACATTTATGCCATTTAAATTTCACAATAATTTCCTACAACAAAAACAATCTCCTCGGTGAGTGCCAATATATACTAGACTGGGTAGTCTATGTTTTGAGCTCTGGTATAGATATTCATACTTGGGTATCATTGGTGATCTCACACAGGGGGAGGAAGATTGGGGAAAGAGCAGTAAGTGAAAAAATATTAAACTTGACAACCGGCTGCATTTTGAGATCAAGAGCCCGATGAGCGCTATTCACGCAACAGATATCGGAAGAGGTTTGGGAAGTTTCCTAACATGTTTTTGTGGACACAACAGTCTAAGAAATGATCGAACATTGTGGTGTTTAGCGAGGCCCTGAAAGCCAAGCATGGAAGGCACAACAAGCACCACTTAGATAACAAGAGTCCTGAACACTATGCTAGCTGCGTCATCTACTCCAATTTGGGCAAACGTGTTTTATCGGCGTTTGGTCTATACTGTATCACCAATCAGCTCTTCACTAACTGAGCATGAGTCCCAGCTGAACGCTGACGCTGCACTCTCGTCTTATCTGTCCCTCGCCTTCGACCAAGGTAAATGTCGTAAAAGAAATAGTGCAGAGGCCTGTCTAGTTAGCTTGTGTTGACAGAATTCGCGCGATAGGAAAGCAAGTGATTTATAGCTCGGTTCACTTTTGCGACTAGAAAATAGTGTCACCAGCTTGTCAGAGGAGATGATTAAACTTCGTGGATTGTGATGACATCTGCCACAGCACCATGCTCTCGCAGTACTCTTCAATTAATTTGATTCCCCTCTGACATCAGAAAAGGAAATGACTCCACCGAAGAGACATACTCTTAGATTCGTCAGTGATGTGTTCACACCTAGCGGTGATATGGTTACGCATATGTACTAGTTCAATTGCAAAGTTCCATGTTAATCTGCTTCAGATTATCAATCTCGGGTTGCGGTCTTGCTTCTATTTTTCGTCATCGTCTAAAAATAGAAAGGCATGCCACATACGTAACGTAACCCTAGGTATTCGTTAAACATGATTTCACAGCAGTGGAGAACCCGGTTTCTTAGACATTGTAAGGTAAACTGATGGTTTTTCCTGAACACAGGCCTTTGCTTATCATAAAACTGACCATGTTATTCCCGTTAATCACAGTAAGTACCGGTCCTCACAGACGGAATTGTGGGCTTGGACGAAAACCTTTTATGAGTGGTTGTCAATATAATAAAGTATCGTCCTTACTTAAAAAAGAAATCGATTATTATCAATATGTATTTTATTGCGTTCTTGAATTGCGTTTTTGACTAAGATTAATTGCAAAAAAATTTACTTTTTGCAGTGCAGAAAAATGTATACATTTTACAAATCTATTTTTTTATCAAAGTAATGTGTGTAAAATAATTCTTACTCATACATTGTGCCGCATTAATTTAACTGAACGTATTTGTAAGTTTTTTTTTATTCTACCGTAATATGCGACATTTAAAATTTAAAGCGTCGATGTCTTTGTATTAGTCATGAATTTTGAACAAGATAACATAAAGCAGAAATGCAATCAAAGTGTCTGTCAAAATCATTCTCACGAATATACTGATGAACAATTAGGTAAGAATCAGCGCACTTTTACTGTTCGCAGGAGGACATAAGGAAACGTATTTTTGTTGGACTGTGGGAGATGTAAATGGTACTCTTATTTCGTAAAGGGCTTCTATATTGCAATCTGTCATGTTGTCTTGACAAGATGTGCATCTGACAACCCCCTTGGTGCATATGCTCCTGCAAAATTATTAACTGCAGCTTCCAGCTGTGGTTATCTTCACATATAAAAAATAAGCTAAAATCCAAAAAATAAATGAATACGGAACGAAAATGGATGTTGGGGTAATACTGACACTCCGACATTTTACAAAAAGTCGTGACGCATTTGTCACTCATTATAAATGAAGCTCTAGTGGTGTACGGCAACAGCTAAGGTGACAACGCAGCCATGAAAGCAACTCTTGCGCTCCTCCTTTCCCTGTGTCTCGTCCTGGTGGACGTTTCCTTCGGTAAGTGTGGAGTCCAGAAGCCGTAGCCTAATACAAATCTACTAATATCGAAGAAAAAATATCGACGTGATAAATGATTTCTCATAAATAGTAAATAACATGACCACCGCAGCATACTACTTAGCTGCTCACATTTATTCTAATCTGTCTTCATATATTAGAAACGAACAATAGTAGAGATGGCCTTATGGTGTTGCAATGATTCTATTTATGTTAAGTACCACCACAAAGCTCTCTCGCGGTCGGTAGTGGGAAGTTAGGTTACAGCAATAAGCGGGAAAACAATCCCGAATAAAGCTTTGAAGCCGTGGATCACAAAAATTCTTTTCTAACATTGCTTTCTAAGACTTCCTGAAATACTGGCCGCTTTTTCAGACAATAGAATTCAAAAAGGTGGCAGAGGTAAACGGGATTTTCATTTTGCCTTTTCGTCTCGCATGAATAAAATAAATGACAAAAAATTGTGTGGCAAATTTCCGGGCAATTAATTGCGTTGCATACGTGAAATGTCCTAGCATCACTTGACATTAGGTCACGTGACGTCAATTTCCCCGATAAATTTAGCGTGAAAAGTGTATCGGTGTATAGGTCACAGGACATTACGTCATCACACATCAATTTGCTCGCTAAATTCAGCGGCCGAAACTGAAACGGTGCATAGGTTACATGATGTGACGTCGTCTGACCTCTATTGACGTCACAGGCCACGGCTTCGTGAAAGGCGGCTTCACGAAATCCGGAGACAACTAGTGAAAGAACGTGTTACGTTAAAAGGCGGTGGTTACTGAAAGAACTCAGAAATTATAATTCTGTATAGACCGACACGCTGTTTACAAACAAACCCGCGTTCGCCAACACTAGGTGTGGGCACTGCGCGAGCACAGAAACCAGATTCGCGTGAGGGGAAGCTCCTGCGCATGTGCCGTGGCGACAACAGCGCCGCCACAGAGGCGTGACGTCAGAGCAGCGTGTTGGTCTATAAAAGGAACTCATCTACTTGTCTAGAAAAAATGGAAGAATATGTTAATTTGTTGAGCGAGGCTAAGGCAAAACATTTGTGTTTTATGCTCATCAAAGTAACTTGGAGTTTGCCAACATATGAGAAGTTTAAATCAGTTCTAAAAGTACCAACGATCTGCGTTCATTGCAAAAAAAAGAAAAAAAGGTCAGTGTTAGCTATACGTTGGAAGAAACTCTCCAAGTGTAGGACTGTGCCAAATAGTTTGTTTCGTATTGCTAGTATTATTTATAATGTAGGCTGCGGGAAATGATTAGGTAGGCTCTTAAATGAGCCGAGAAAATTGGCACCGGCGTGTAGGTGTCTTAAATATTAACGAAACGTGTATTTATTTTTTGTGCTGTATTTAACTTCTAATATTTCAAGCCGTATATTTCCTTCCTGTGACCAATGACAGCAGCAAACGTGCAAGAATCAACGCCGGGCGTCGTAGCGGACGACGGAGTTAACGGGAATCGGGCTTGTGGCGCCATCTCTACATAGGCACAGCGAGCTGTCGCCACACTCATTCAAAACAAGAGGCTTTGCTTGTCTATCCTCTGCGCCCATTGCCTGATGGCACCCCAAGCTCAATTATTTTTAAATGGATTGTTTTGTTTTCGTCGTCCGTTAACCATTGTAAGTTTATTGTTATGTTTCTCTTTGACGTGAAGAAGGCGGCGCCTTGAGATTTGAAAAGATAATATGCATCACTACAAAATAATTTTCCTGAAAATTTGAGATCGGGCGCAGCGCCGTTATTTCCGATCAATTTTACAGTCAGAATAAAGATTTTTGATACCCTACATACGTATTTGCTCACAAGAGAAAAGAAAAAATTAAATATGGTCCAGGTAGTCGAGTGAGAGTAACACTTCGATTAATACAAGGCAGTGATTTTTTAGGTCAGTTACTCTCGGTTATTTCTCGATGAATTTTGAGTTTTATCATCAACATTTTTTTGTTTCATGTTTAGGCGATGACAATGGCAATACCGATACCCCGGGGATTCCAAAAGCCAAAAAATGCGAAAGACTCATTCCAAGGCTCGTGAGTACATTTTTTTACTTCATTTCGTTTCGTGTGGATTACGTTTTAGCTTTATGTTCAAAACTATTTATTGTAAGACTTCTCGCTCAATATTTCCATTTTACCTAAAACAGCACTACATCATTTTTTTTAACATTGGCGACGCCCCAATAGCCTTATTGTTGAATCTTAACGATGCCAGTTTTAAAAAAAGGTTAATTTGGTATACTTAATTTTAACATTTTGGAAATTATTGCTTTTATTTGTTGTATTTTTAATCTTTTTACGATAAAAGCATCGAAGGAAGCAGATAAAGTTCTTTTCCTCTGATTTTCTCGCTCCTCAGCGACGTTCGCTTGCGAATATGATACAGTCATCTGCAACCTATGAATGATGCAAGGAAGTGAATGCTGATCATGACTGCCAGTAATCTCCAGCAGCGCCAAGATATTGATAAAAAAACAGCACTAGTATTGCGTGCTAAAAAAGCAGGCAAATATCAAAATAAAAAATGGAAGACGTTTACAATTCCCTGTAATGCCTAATTCCAGCGCAGCTCCCGAAGAGAAGGAGGAGGGGAGGGTATGCCGCTACTCCTCCTCCTCCGTACACCCTCCTCATCCTCCCTCCTCGTCTTCCTCCTCTCATTCTCCTCCCCTCCAACTCCCTTCCTCCTCCTCCTCCCCTCCTGCTCTCCCTTGCTTCCTCCTCCCTCGTGAGTCAATCGTAACCCTAGAGACGTCACTAGTGACCCTCGTGACGTAACTAGTGAAACCTCGTGAAGGTCGTGGCCTTCGCGAGTGAAGGTCACGTGAACCTCACTGTGAAGGTCGTGACCTTCGTCGTGATCTTCGTGACGTCACTCGTGACCCTAGTGACGTCACACGTGACGTAACGTGAGACGTCATTATGGGAAACGTCCCATAATACAACGCGCGGCTACGCCGACGGCGACGCCGACGCTGCTCAAGCCGCAAACGGGCGCCTATGAGCTGCGCTCTCAAAAGAATTTAATTAGGCTCAATGACGCATCTTTAAACGCGGTTGAATGGCCGCCAGTCACGTTTCATTAATTACATATCCGTTTACAAGACGACTGCGTACGTGTAAACCTAAAGCGTAAACCAGGGTGTCGAACCGGAACCGAACTGCACCGAAAACCGGAACCGAAGTGTTATTTTTAGCCAAACCGGAGCTGAACCGAACCGAAATCTTCGCCGCCATCTCGGAACTGAACCGGAAAAAAATACAACGGTAACCGGTTCAAAACGGTTCATGGTATATTTTTATTTTTGTTAGTGTTACAAATTGAATTTTTGGGACTACAAATTTCGGCACCCCTATTTGTACGTATTGGTCAAATCGTCGTAGAAAAAATTGCAATGCATAATAAATTGTGGGTTTTCATGGCTCTCTGGTATTGGCACTATGATGAACCATGTGTCACGTGTTCACGTGACTGCAGGGTCTCAAGGCATGCTGTCAATGACACGTCACGTGACGCCGTGATGTGCGTGACTGACTGCGTTAAGTCGATTTAAATTGAGAACGTCACTAGATCTATTAACGTTGTTGACACCGTGATGTAACATGACTTCACGACTTCATACTGGGAGTCACGTGGCACCATGACGTACGCGATATTCACAACCTCGAGTTCAATGCTGGGGTTCACGAGAACCAGCATCGCCAATAATTTGGGTAACGGCTCGTGTTCCATTATCGTGTTCTATTAAAGATGGTAATAGCCAAACTAAACAATATGTGAAAATCAGGCCATGCTCTATGCTTTGCCAACCCTGCTTATGACTATGATGAACACTGAGGGTATATATAATACCGTAAAATCACGTGCGTGATTGTGCTAATTGCGAGTTGAAGAAAGAAAGCTGTTTCTCGTCTTTTGTCTGCGTCTGCCATTGCGCGGAGGGGAAAACTCATAGATGTCTTTTCAAGTTACCAACGTAACGGATTACATCTTAGCGGTATTTGCTGAAGGTGGAAAAAATGTTGCATGACAGTGCTTATGTGTGTACACATCACTGAGGCACCCAAAATGTTTTAGTTGCTGCTGAACTGCCCCAGAAAGTTGTCCCCGAGAATAGAAGTATTGAAAGGAATAAATGTGATTTATTAATACGACGTTGCATAGAACTGCAAGTGTGTACTGGAGGGATACCTGAAAGAAAACAGCCTAGAGGCCTCAGGGGGACAGATGAACGTTGGCAGCCGCTCAAAGTCTCACAAGAATGTCGTTCTCAAGTCCTCCGCAAGCTTTGACCACCTCCGTATTTTGTTTCAACTTCACAACATTTGGGTGCAAAATAAAAATAAATTGAGGATCACTGTGAACAAAAGACAGAGACATAACTGCTAAATTGACACCTCGGAACAAAGAAGGCGGTTCCTCAGAAATAAAAATTATTCTCTGAAGAAGCAACGAAAAAAGAAAAAAGGGGGGGGGGGGGGGCGAAGGGGTAAGTTAGGTTTAAAAGCACACTGTGTCGTAATGGTTCCTCTGCCCCTCATCTTCGGTGCAGACCAGAAAGCGTGGCCCCGGAAACTGCAGTCATAGGTGGGCTAGTTGGTACTGCTTTGTTTGCACAAACACTCTTGCCAGAAAACGGGTTTTCGTCGTGCCAGACGCTCGCGCCGTGCGTAAGCACGATGCACCAAGACAAATAATTTGTGCCTCTCAAATATATGGTGTGCACTGTGCGCGAACCTTTTGCGGCATGCATTTTTTCCAAACACCTTTGATTTTCTCAGCAAGGAAAGCTCGCAATGACCACCAGCATATAGTGGCGATGACGTCACGTGCAAACCATGTTAAACAGTTAAGCTTTTTTGGGAAATGCACGCTGCAACACTATCGAACACTAGCAATATATGTCCAAATTGTAAAATTGTGCATTATTTATAGCAGTCTCGCGATGATATACGGCAGCCTGATGAAATGTTAGAGCACATGACTGCTAAAGAACAGAGTTATAAAGTGAGGGCCCAAAAGAAGTGCACGTAAAACCCAATAAAACATTAGCCTACCGAGGCATTATCTCGCGAAATTTCGAACTCAGGCAAGTTGATGCCCAAATGTTATTTTTTCTTTAGGATTCTAAAAATCTTCGTCTCTCCTTCGCGCAATTTATGTTTAATTAGGAATGTCCTTGAATGCATTTCTACTCATCAGTTTTTTCAGTATGGCGTTGTGTATGAGACTATTTCGAAGAAGTACCAGTTATCTTCCTTTTTCTGCACGTTTCGTGCATTTGCTTTCCGATCTATCATGTGAGCACAAAGTCTTCTTTCCCAGACTCTGCAATCCTCTATTTTACACTGAAAAACAGCGAACAAAAGCACGTTTCCGCAGACTCAACAGCTGGCGTATCGGTTATATGAACTCTATTAAGTCAAATTTATCGATCCTAATAAAAATAAATTTAATTACTGACTGACGATTTGGCAACATAAATAGTAGATGGATCACCTTAAAGATATATATTATAAGTAAATGCCACACCAAGTTACCTGAAGGATGCTTTGCAAATCCTTTCTTCGTTTTTATCCTCAATAGACACGTTATAAGTGATTTAGGAAAGCCTAATATCTTCTGATTTTCAAGCAAATTTCAATAACTATGTGGTCCTGACAAAAATATAACTTCTCAAACATGTAGGAGTCTAGTACTGTATCTTTTATGTGGTGAAGTGAACTCTTATGTGTCTGGGGGTTGGACACAAACCAAATAGTACACAGAGACGCGTGGTGGAACTATGACGATTATGCACGCAAATCATCTGAAAGGGTTCAGTTAAGTAGCTGCCATATCGTATAGAGCATGAAATTCTACGTTGTTATATTTAAACAAAATCGTCCAATTAGCGAGGGTCATGCTTATTTCCAACTTGAATAGACCGGCAACTTGTTAAGAACAAACATCAACATCCAGGCCATGCCAGCTAATCAGGTATAAGAAAATGTTCACTTATATAATCACCATACAAGGCCAGATTCGATCTAACTACGAAGGTGCGTATAGACTAGAGTGAACAATTTCATTCACTCCTTTCTGTATGATTTGTCGCCTGAATCACGGTGCTGAGTGTAAACAATGTTGGTTAGAAAAATAAGCATTTTGATTACCGCTCAATGTGTCTATAATAGATAGACTGCTTCGTAACATTTTGAATATTTTATTGCTTTTTGTGCAGTTGCGTCTTAATCATACATATATTGTGAAATATATTTCGTAAACCATAGTTCATGATATATATGGCGACAAGGTGCCGATTTCACAATTTTATGCACCGGAAATAATTCCTTAGTTCAAGGGTACGACCACGATTGGTACGAAAGGTTGGACCAATCACGGGTGTTTTAGACGACCTA